>JAVLUZ010000625.1:80748-215971 GCA_036768485.1 Mermis nigrescens | reverse complement strand
AAGGGTCAGCTGGACAGGTACTGTCCAACGATTTTGAGCTGATAGGACGTTTTTTGCATCATTTCTGAAGCCAAAAGCAGTAAAAACGTCAAAATTTTTCCCCGCGCTTCGCGCCAGATTAGTTTTAAGTATTTTTACTCAAAAAGCGCCCAAAATTGTTAAATTCTTGCATTTTCCAGTTTTAAAAGTGATATAATGCAGTCAAAATGGACGGACTAAAAATGCGGTTAAAATGCGATATTACTACGAAAAAACCTTTTATAGGCTATCTTGACCATTTTGATCATTGAAAAGCAAAAAAATCGCGAACGTGAAATTTACTGTTTTGGATTTTCGGGATATCACCGTCTGCCGACCCTGACAGTGTGCACATATGCTTCGAGCGTATAATAAGCATTTTTACGTCAAAAAAGTAAAAAAATTGAATGAAAAAATTTTTTTCACTGCTTGAACAGTGCTGGACAATGTAAAAAGCCCAAAAACGCGTTGTCTTTAGGTCCCCGTCCGTTTTATGGGGTTTAAGTCGGAAAATTTTTTTTGGATTCCCCCTGGCATAAGTCCTGACTAGGCCCATGTTGGTTTTTGACTGCAAATAATATAACATTGTGCCCAATATTATTTGCAGTCTAGACCGCTGATTTTTGACTGCAAATAATTTAGTAAATTGTGTTATATTAATTACAGTCAAGGTCACTGGTTTTTGACTGCAAATAATATAACACTGTGTGCAATGTTATTTACAGGGTAGGCCGCTGATCTTTGACTGCAAATAATTTTACACTCTGTGCGGTTTTATTCGCAGTCTAACCTGCTGGGTTTTGACTGCAAATAATTTTACAATGTGCGCGATATTATTTGCAGTCTAGGCCGATGGTTTCTGACTGAAAATAATATTACATTGTGTGCTATATTATTTGCAGTTGACTGCAAATAATTACTCCCCTTTCTATTCTTTCTATTCTTATTTTTTCTAAGATTGATTTTCGATTAACTGTGTTGTGATTATGTAAATTGAAAGCGCTTTTTAACTCATTGGGGTCCAATAAATCGATGTTATGAAGCCGCAAGGATTCGAAAATTTTATTTTTTAAATTATTTGTAGGATTATGTTGCGAATGCTTTATCAACCCAGAAGAAAAAATTGGGAAGCAACAATAGGTTGATGCTATTTTTCAAATTCTAATCTGATTTTATTGCATCACCGGTCAATGGTAGCTTGCTTAATTTCCCGCCTAAGTAAGAAACAAATTTCGCAGACTTAATTATATGTAAAATCAAACTAAAATCAATCATATCATGAAAAATACCCGAAAAAATTGATCCTGCCTAGTCTTTAGTTGGTGAGGGCGATGCTTATAGCTTGCTTAATTTGCATTATGTGCGACACAGGTGAAGAGCTAGAACGGGAACTTTAGGATTAGTTTAGTAGTATTAGCTATTTATCCGGGCATTAGTAAAAGATGGCGAATAGATGGCCATGGTCATGGCCATCGCCAGGTGGGTAAAAGGTGGCAATGGCGATGGCGAACATGGGTAAAGGTGGCGATGGCGACGGCGAACATGAGTAAAAGGTGGCGATGGCGATGGCGAACATGGGTAAAAGGAGGCGATGGCAATGGCCTTGGCCATGGCCATCCCCAAGCGGGTGAAAGGTGGCGATGGTGACGGTAAACAGGGGTAAAAGGTGGCAATGGCGATGGCGAGCATGATTAGATGATGGTGATGGCCATGGTCATAGATGGGCAGCAACAAAATTCTGGGGGTGTGGGGGTGCAAGATTTTTTAAAGGTTTAAAAATGGTCTTAAAATAGTGATATGGCGGAAAAACGCCATTTTTCAATGTTTCTCATTGAGCGCTATCCATTGGCATCAAAAAATTGCGAAAAAATAAAAATTCCTAAAATTAAATTCCGGGGGGTATTTTGGGTTTTATTTGGGAGGGAGATATTCGGCCTGCGGGGTGCCTCCCCCCAACGCCCACGTGTGGCCATGGCCATCGCTAAGTGAGTAAAAGGTAGCGATGGCGAACATAGGTAAAAGGTGGCGATGGCGATGGCCATGGTCATATCGCAGTGCAAATAAAATGGCGTGTGGCGTGGCGAGGTCGGGAATTCGTGTGGGGCTTGGTAAAAAATCTTGCACTCCCAACACCCCAGAATTTTGGCGTTGCCCAATTATGGCCATCGCCATCGGCACCTTCTACACATGCTCACCATCACTACCTTTTACCCTCTTGGCGATGGCTATGGCCATGACCCGAAAATCGGGGAGGGGAGGGGTTAAAAATTTTTTTGGCTTTGGGGGATTGAGGGGGCACGTCCGAATCTGGGGGATTCCCTTCTCATCCACCCCCTCCTACATGTATGGCCATCGCCATCATCATCGCCACCTTTTACTCATGGCCATCGCCAACTTTTACCCACTTGGTGATGGCTATGGCCATAGCCATCGCCACCTTTTACCCATGTTCGCGATTGCCACCTGTTACCCATGTTCGCCATCGACATCGCTACCTTTTACCATGCCCTATTTATCCATGGTCGGCTGTGTAGGGGCGTGGGTAAAAGATGACGATGGCGCAGGCCATGGCGCTTACCATGGTTCACCTGCGTAAAAGGCGGTGCTGGCCATGACCAAGTGGGTAAAAGGTGGCGCTGGGCTGGTCAGCGCCAGCGCCACCTTTTACCAACTCGGCCAGGGTCAAGGCTAATGCCAGCGCCAGCGCTACCTTTACTCCTTTTGTCAGAAGCAAGGCCAATGCCAGCGCCACCTTCTACCAACTTGGCCAGGGCTAGCGCCTTTTAACCTCTTGGCGATGGTTATAGCCAGCGCCAGCGCCACCTTTTATTAACTCGGCCAGGGTCAAGGCTAATACCAGCGCCAGTGCTACCTTTTACTCTTTTTGTCAGAACCAAGGCCAATGCCAGCGCCACCTTTTACCAACTTGGCCAGGGCCAGCGCCTTTTAACCTCTTGGCGATGGTTATAGCCAGCGCCAGCGCCACCTTTTATTAACTCGGCCAGGGTCAAGGCTAATACCAGCGGCGGCGCCACCTCTCACCCATTTTGCTAGAACTAAGGCCAAAGCCAGCGCCAGCGCCAGCGCCACTTTTTACTCACTTGGCCAGTGCAAAAGCCAATGCCAGCGCCAGCGCCACCTTTTACTAACTTGGCCAGGGCTAGCGCCTTTTACCCTCTTGGCGATGGCGATGGTTATAGCCAGCGCTAGCACCTCCTTTTACCCATGTGCGCCATCGCCAGCACTAGCGTTACCTTTTACTTATGTCCGCTGAGTAGAGGTTATTGCACTGTAAAAAATAAAGCTGTTGCACTTCCCAATTATCATTTTTCTGTAAAAGTCTTAAATTCTGTAGGTACCTACACCTAATTCTAAGTTTTCGGATTTCATGCGGTTGAACGAAGTGGTGTCATACTTGAAAGACCTATCTTTCATGACCATGTTTGTTTAATAGGCTTTGGGGAAAACATTTAAATTCCAAATTACATTTTTTTGTTGTAATAGTATTGTATAGTGTATTTTATTTTTTTCAGAATTGTCGCTTTTGCTGCGGCTATGTTGCCTCACTAGATGCTCTATACTCACGAGACTTTTAAGCCGTATTGAATCAAAGATCAAAGAAACAGCTAGTAATGAGGATACGGCTTTTCAAATTCTGACGTATGCTGATGTGTAAAAATGCAGTCCTTGTGTTATGTGATCACTACCTCGTTTGCAATTTGGCATTATACGACTTCCAACGTTGACATTAACATTTCCGTGCCAACCAATGTTTTAAAAAATAATTCTTGGATGAGAGTCGTGCGCACACATCCTCTTAATTTGCCTAAAAGGCAAGATTTAAATGACTTATTGCCTGTCATGCAGGCTGAAAAGGTGTCGAAGGTATTAAGACAGATTATCGATGAAGAATTGGATTATCAACAAATTCAGGTAAGATATCTCTGCTTTGTCGATTAATGTGCATTTTGCTACTCAGCCATAATTTTAATTACTCGCCACGTTTTAATTCCATAGTGTTAGCATATGAGCAAGAGTCTAGCATTCTTTGCTTGTGATGTGAGTCAACGTAGGCCCTATTTGAATGATGGGAACCAAATTAGGTACTGTAAAAGTGCAGCCGTTATAAGAATGGCGTTGGAACGAAATAACTTCGACCGATGTCGCTGGAAAATCTAAAATTCTGAATTAGGAATGGCTAAAAAATACTGTGTTTATGTAAATTACCAAAATCTTCACAAAATACATTTGATCGTCTTTTTAAGGCTGCTTTACTGTAATTTTTCTTATAATATTGACGTACAGACTTGAAATTCGCCAACAGTTTCATTTTTTATTGTATGTAAAGACTGCATGAGAATAGGTACATACCTTGATTAATCCGTCCGACGTACTAATTTTTGACACTTTAGCAGTTTAACAATCTCATCTGCTTGAGACGGTTGTGCAATTTTATTCGCTTTAAATAGTTTATGCGGCTAAATTGTTATGTTCTATGCTCATTGATTTTTCGTTGTGATTTTCGTGAGCAGTGAATCCGCTTCAAAGGCTCAAGCGCATTTGCCGCTGCATTCTTTTAAATGAAATATGTTTGATTATTTTAGGCGGACTGATTTAAGCTTGTCATATACGAGTATATCTGTCTCGAAAGTTATATTCGTATTTCAGAATCTAATTCATTTAAATTCAGAATTTTGCTGTCTCATATTTCCATTAAGAAGCAACTTTTTTCAATATTTTTAATTTTTTTCCTAGATCAGACGCTTTTCGAATTTTAATTAAAATCTTAGTCCTCGATCAACTCTCGTCTTAGATTTGCGACCGGGAAATCTGACATCTAATTTAGCGCAGTAAAATGTGGCTATCTTCTTCCTAAAATAGCTGGGATTTTTCCAAGTACTTAACCATCATGCAAATATACGCTTACTCATTCGATCGACGATATGTGTACAGATATTTAGCTTTGTAAATTATTTACAAGTTCTGTAATTTTTTAATTTCTTACTCATAAAGTTTTATAGTCGCTGCTGGACGAAGCAAATTTTCGCCATCAAGATTATAACCATGCCGCTCAGTTGAATAAGGTGAATTTTATTAGATGTTTTTAATCAACTTTACATCCAAGATATGCTATCAGTCGAACATTATGCTATTGTTACAAAAAACTGCTTCGCATTGCTAAAATGACCGAAATCTTGACATTTCATAACATGTTCAATCTATTAAAGCTATAAAGTTAAAATCTTTTACAGAACACTTTTGTCAAAAATGGTCAAAGTAGCCTGTACCAAAGGCTTTTATGTGATGAGATTACGTTTTTTAGCATTTTTAACTTTGAAGACTGCTTTGTGTTTTTTAATGAAAAATTGGGGAGAAATTTTGAATTTTTAGACCATTTTGACACGTAGTTTCCATGCATTCATCTGCACTATGTCCTAAAAGGTTATTGCCGTGTTTGGCTTAATTCAAATATTGGAGAATGAAAGTAAAAAAAACCATGATCTTTCCAACTTCCTTGTCAAAACGTTATTATGATTATTCTTGAGACAAAATTTTTACGCACTAAAAATAGAAGCTTTTATGATCAAAATATGTGATATTTTCATACTTCCTTTATTTTTTCTTTTCTTGTTGCATTTTTGAGGCCGAGGAAGATACGACCGACCTAGTCGTTAGTCGGCTATTCTACTATTCTCTTATGGAATACAGGCATCTCAGCAAAAATCGTGCTTTTCACTTAATTTCATGCCATAATTTCGGAGCGAGTAAAGAATGTATTGCTGCTGTGTATTGAACAAGTTTCATTCTTAGTTCTGTCTACCATCAGCGCAGCTTTTACAGTTTAATTAGAAAGTTTATACGTAGTTTTAAGCTCAACGAAATCTAGGAAGAGCTGAACACTAAATTTGGTAGCTGGGAATTATCAAAGTTTATCAGTTCGGTACAAAAATAGACCTCTCCCGACTATTATGCCCATGCTCTTTCAATGCTTGTCATGTAGTCGTGGGTACACCTGGACAATACCCTACTTATACCCGTCCACAGGATGGGAAGAACCAAAACCTGGACGGGGAGAAGAAGTCATTTGGACAGAGTCATGTTATGTACATACAGTAAAGCCTGAATTTCCAATTTTTGGACGTAGACAACGACTTTTTCAATTGGACACCCACTTTTCTGGATCAGATAAACCCGTTTAGGGACCTGGAAAATCTTTTTATGGTTTAGACTATCACTTTTCAAAACAATTTTTTTGAATCACGAAAGCCAATTTTCGAAGCTACACGGCCACGTTAAGCTGATAATTGGACAACTACTTTTTTAATCAGGACAAGTACTTTTTATTTATAAGGTTTGGCGGGAAGAACAATTGACCATTGCCAAGTTATCGTCTTGAGCGGTCAGACATCATACATGCACATAGGGGGATGAGGGTGTATTACATTCCGCTGAAGGGTCAGCCAGACAGGTACTGTCCGGCGATTTCGAGCTGACGGAATGTTTTTTTCATCATTTTTGACGTCAAAAGCAGTGACAATATCAAAATTTTTTTGGCGCTTTGCACTGGATTAGTACTTTTATGTACCTTTTCAACCGAAAAGCGCCAAAAATTGATCAATTTGTGTATTTTTTAGTGCTAGGAGTGATATATTGCAGTCAAAATGGACTATAAATGCTTTAAAAATGCGTTATCACCACAAAAAGACGTTTTATAAACTATTTTGATTATTTTGGTCGTTTAAACACCGAAAAATTAGTTAACGTTGAATTTACAGTATTGGATTTTTGAGATTTCACCCCCCTCTGCTGCATACATGCACATAGAGGGGTGAGGGGTATTCCCTCTGAAGGGTCAGTGGATAGATTCTGTCCGGCGATTCTGAGCTGATGAAGGTCATAAGCAGTAAAAACGTCAAAAGTTTTCCGGCGCTTAGCGCCAGATTAGTTCTTTCAAGTACTTTTTACTCAGAAAGCGCCGGAAATTGATGAATTGTTGCGTTTTTTTAGTGTTAAAAGTGATATAATGCTGTCAAAATGGACTAAAAATGCTTTTAAAATGCGATATGACCACGAAAAAACGTTTTATAGGCTATTTTGACCATTTTGATCGTTAAAACAATAAAAAATTGTGAATGTTAAATTTACTGTTTTGGGTTTTTGGGATTTCAACCCCCTGCCGACCCTTACCTTGTGCATGTATGCCAGAGATACAAGTGGGGGAGTTTGGGGGTCTAGACTTCCCAAAATGGATAAATGAAAAATTTTCTGGGGGAATGAGGCAAAATGAAAGCCAAAAATAGATGTAAATTCAAAAGTTTATTTGAAAGTGCTTGAAATTCATTAGGAATTTTGAAATAACGTTGTAGGTACTTTTAGCACTATCTAAGCGTTTATACCAGTTTTTAAAGTCTTTTTGGCCCGAAAAATCTCACTAAGTGATCCCCGAGACTGCCTGGCCCCAGCTCGATTATGCTGTGCATCTATGGTCATGGCTCAAGATATGTCTGAGGGGATGGGTGGGGATAGATATGTAGTATATACGAGAGTCGGATTGGGTAATTCAATTCAGTTATTCAATAAATAAAATTAGATTGAATAATAATTTTTTTCAAGCAGTCATTCAATTACATTAAATAAATGTAGATAAGTAAGCATAACATGTATTTTGTTAAATAATGATATTGCCTAATTAATTATTCCTCTTACTAAATTAAGCATCTTATCTTTTGACTAGCGGCTTCTTAATCTCATATCCTCCCTTCTAAAAAGTGCCTAAACCGTTTTCCATCTTTTTCTTCGCTGTTGGTAATCAAAAATCCTAGTCGATCTCCATCAAAAATCGCTTTTATTCCAACATTTCAATACTATTATTACTTAATTCTACAGATAGCGCAAGGAATGACAAAAAAGCTGGAATTGGTCAAAAAAGCTTTATCAGCCAGTGCCAAGGAAATTTTGGATTCATACAAAATCAATCCTTATGATGTGCAAGTGTTTAAACGTTATCGCGAATGCTGTTCGTTCGATAAACGGTTTCTGAGGTAGTTTTTCAACTTCTATATTATCTACATACCTCTCCCTAGGGGTATTAAAAAAATCATTTCATCGTTCTGTTACTTAATTTTTAGTTTTTGCGGTTTATATTAGGAACGTTTAATATAACATATCTAAGAGAGACAAAGACATATTTACTTATTTATTGACAGTGTTATTCCGTTTGTGTTGTTTATTGCTTTTAATTGTAATGTTGTTTAATTTGATTTTTAATTTAATTTTTAAATTCAATTTGTTCATTATTTGCATACAACAACATTTCATAAACTGGCACTTTACTAACAACTGATCGTTCTGAATCTTCTTATTGTTATTACGAATAAAATTCTTTAATGATTTGCATTTATAAGAAATTTTAAAAAATAATCACGTGTCGATAAAAATAATTCCATTTTCTGCTCTTTGAGATGCTCTTTTACCCTTTGAAGGACAGATTAGTCAATTAATAAGTTAGATCCGTCCATGTGTATACATACATATGTATACTATATGAAGAAATTTTTCTTATATTTAGAATTTGAAGGAAATCGTCTCATTCTTTCTTAATTAAATAGCAAAGTATGAATTAATGTATGATTTTTAACCAAAAATCGCCTGATTGCACTAGTGCTATGATTTGCCTCAATTGTATGTTTTTGAAAATGTAGCGCTCGGGCAATTATACGTTCTGATCACTTTTTTTGTACGAGCCTCTTTGTACTTGTACAAAGATGTCCAAAAAAGTCTTTAGCGAAAAATTTTTTTGTACATATTATATAAATATACTAATAAATGTACACATTTTTACATACCACTGGCCTGTTATCCGCGACCCGCGCACTTCACAAAAAGTGTTACTTCTTCCTAAATTCAGCTGATTATATTAGTTTGGCGCGAAGCGCCAAAGTTTTCATTAGTTTTTGGTTGAATTTGCACACAAAACTCGACTGAGAAAGCTAAAATAACTTGTGTTACGCAATCATAAATAATACAGCGATTGCAATAAGCTGACTGAATCTCATAATAAACACCAATTCGCTTGTGAATTTAATGCAACACAAAGATAAAAAAGTCAATTTTATCTTTAAACGGGAGAAAACGGTGCAAAGTTGTCAAATAGTTCTTATTTTCTGCATAAAATGTTTATAAAATAGTAGACATAGATATGTGTAAAAGATGGTAAAGTCCACGGTTTTTTTTGTATTCGGCAAAGATTTTTCCCGATGTCTTTTTACGTGTACAAAGATTTTCGGGAAAACGAAAACAGTAAAAAGGTGTGAAATTTCCAAAAATTTTCGTCGCTTCGCGTCGAAATGAGTAATTGTTTATCCTATATATCCTTAAAATGGCAGAATTTACATTTAGAATGGAAAAATGTCAAATTTTTCGGCGCTTCGCGCCGTTTTGAAACGATTCTTAGTAATTTTTGGTGTCAGAAACCAAAAAATTACCTAAAATACACTACCAAAGGTCGAAAAACCCTGTTTTACCTCACTAAAATCGCTACTGTACCATATTTTAGTTCACGAAAATTTCATGTACAAAATGTACAAAGACTTTAGGGGACCATCTTTGTACACGTACAAACGGACTTTGTAAAAAAAACACTGGTTAAGTCTGTATAAAGATGCTTAAAATTACACAAAGATAGATTTTGGAGTGTTTAATGCCCGCGCTTGGAGCTGAATAGATTGTAACTAGCAAGAAAAATGCTCCGATGGAACAAAAAAGATGAATATACTTGGAATTGTGGATTATTATGGATGTAAAAGGAGGGGACTAGGAAAAATCTACCTAAAGTCGGAAAATCTGCTAAAAATCACACTTTCTCTAAGCAACGCAAAAAATCGATGTATATTCTGCGGCCAACAGATTAAAATAAATATTCAACCATAACAATGATTGAAACAGCAGCACGTTAGCTATGCAGTAGCTATGGGAAATGATATTAAGTAAACTAACAGTCTTCCAAGCCAATTGAATGAAATAGCAAACATCGAAGACAATTGAAGACATGGTTGGTTAAAAACAGTAGGAAACACGTAAGTTGACTTGAAACAGACTTAATGTAGATACACTAGCATGCCCGAAACGATTGTGTGCACTAATCAATCGGCTCCTGCTTTGCTTGCTATAATGCTCATAAAACAAAACAACTTTAAATACAATACCTCTTAGTTTTCTATCAATCAGGTGCCAGCAATTTAAAAAAGTAACCTTGATAGATTTCGTTTATACACTCTTATCTGAAACTTCGAACATTATTTAAAAAAGACACTTTTTTAGAGGCCGCAGAATATACATCGATTTTTGCGTTGCTTAGAGAAAGTGTGATTTTTAGCAGATTTTCCGACTTTAGGTAGATTTTTCCTAGTCCCCTCCTTTTACATCCATAATAATCCACAATTCCAAGTATATTCATCTTTTTGTTCCATCGGAGCATTTTTCTTTGCTAGTACACTACTTTTAATTAGCGTGATTTCAGTACATCAGTCAGTAAACACAATCAGTAACATGCCACAATAATGACAACAGTCCAAGAACGCGGAAAACAATATTGTTCTTAACATCAGCATTATCCTTTTTAAACAAGACAACCTTATTGACACCATCCATTTTCAAATTAAAACTGCATTAAGTTATTTCTTCTTAATGTGCAGTTCACTTATAATCAAGCACAAAAATTTAACCAACGAATTCACATTGCAAATCCTCACTCAATCAATACACAAGCACAATGTGTTGTGACTTTTGAAATTGAAAACACCCAATTTTCAATTTTCAAATTGAAAATTGGATCAATTTTCAAATTGAAAATTGGGTCAATTTTCAAATTGAAAATTGGGTGTTTGAATTTGCGATGAAGAAAATAATCAAAAGATAGTCACTTGGTTTATTTAAGCCGAGTAATAAAATAACGACCGTCCACCAATTCCAAACTAAACGCAACTAATCTGATCACTATGAAAAAGTTTTGAAAAATGAGCTTGCTAAGCGAGAGTTGTAAACCAAGAGAAACTTAAAGTTAAAACCTACCATTAAATTATGAGAGAATTATAAAAGATTTTAAACTTCAAGAAAATGGAAAAGGCGGGATGTTGGTAAATTAGAAGGCAAAGATTTTCGGCAAAAATTCAAAAACTTCACGCAAATATCAAATGTAAGGAACACTAACGCTTTGATTTGGTAGTAAAATAAATTTGTAGTATAGACTACATATTAACAACAAATGAATAGTGCAAACTTTACACAACTACTAGGTGTAGAGAATACTAACAGTTTACGGCTTATTAATGTACATGATTACAATAAAGCTGTATATCTTTGTCGACTTCTGTGCACAGTAGTGTGATTGCTGGTTCATTTTAAACCACTTTTGCAGGCAATTTACATCAATTAAACGATAGCTCTCCATGTGCAAGATTTTGTGAAACATATTATAAACACGGCTAAGAAAGATTTAACTTTAATGCAACCCATTTAAGACAAAATTACATCTCTTCAATGATCTAAGGACACTTGAACATAATTTTTAAATCACTTTAGATTACTTTTGAGGGTAAACAAACTCACTTAATTGATGTCTCACATATGAATCCTTGAAAATTTCTTGACTTCAGTTACAAAGTCTCTGCAAGTCTATCGAATTAGGGTTAACACGTAACGTAAACTTTACACAAACACATAGCGTAAAGAATATTTTAGTCGGATTCGTAATTTTGATATTGCTCCGATATTTCTTTCAACATTTATGGAAAAATGAGTCTCCATAATGTTTTAAAGACAATAAACATTAGGTTTAAACCACTTTGCAATACTGCTGAGTGTAAGCAAGCGCGCCCAATTGACGTATATATTTCATTCCCTGTAAATTTTTATATCTCAGGAAAAAATTTCGATTTTTGCAATGCTCTAGAACAAAGGCTAACATGCAGTGTAAAAAATTACTCGGATATTATGATCAACATTCATGAAAAAATTATGTCTCTACAATGGTCTGAGGACATATAAACAATGAATGTAAACTACTTTACATCACTGTTGGATGTAAACAAACGCGCCTACGTGACGTCTCACATTTGATCCTTTGAAAACTTCTAGGCTCCAAGAAAAAATTAGGTTTCAGGAATGCTCAAAAACGAAGATAAATATATATGTAGTGTAAACTTCATGTAAACACCTAGTGTAAAGAAGATTTTAGTCAGATTCGTAATTTTGATATTGTTCCGATATTACGATTAATATTTATGAAAAAATTAAGTCTACATAATGTTCTATGGGCAAACTAACAATTGGTGTAAACTACTTTACAACACCGTAGAGTGTAAACATATGCGCCAGACTGGCATATCAAATTTGATTCCTGGTCCATTTCTAGACTTGATAAACGTGTCCCTGACTCGTAACCGGAGAAGCAGGCAGAAAAAACAAGACAGAAACGCATTTAAAACTCCAAATTTTTGACTTTACACTCGCTAAATATTAATGTATAGACAATTTGCTTTGACATGCACCCGATATAAAGCACTTTATTTTTATTCTATTAGACTTATCCCGACTTCTGGACGGAGAAAGTGGCGAACAAAAAACGCAACAAAAACGTATTTTCCACCATTTAGAACACTGTAAACTTTAAAATTCCGTACCGAACTCCCCATTGAGTTTAAAGAAATTCGGTTTGGTACAATTTGTAGCTTTTAAATCGTAGTACATTCCTGTGTGCCAAAATTCTGTTGCAAAAATTATTTGGCATGATTTATCAATCAAACTTCGGAAAAAACGTGTTTTTTAGCCCATTTTTTACCTCTGATTTCGAACTTTACACCCCCATAAATAACTCAATATTGCGTTTTTTTAAATGCGGTTTGCTGCGATGTTTAGCCCCTGTGAGGCACTTTATTAATGCTGTCTTCGATTTGCACTGACTCATAAGCGGAAAAATTTGGCAGAGAAATCTTAGTTAAAATCCATTTTTTTACACCATCCACTAGAGTGTAAACTTTAAACCCCAGGATCTAACTCACCATAGAGCATAGAAGACTTTGCTTATATGCAGAATGTAGCCCTTGATCCGCTCTACATTTCTGTCAGAAAACATTTTAAAAACCTCATAACCGGAGTTAGTATCGGACATAGGAAGGTTGAAAACTCGACCAAAAAGTGCTTTTTCACCCCCAGATTTTCGCACTCTTTACACTGCCGTTCGATAAATAATGCGAATTTCAAAAAACAAAAAAAGTGTCATCTGTAGAATTCATCCCTCTATTATCCTATTCTGTTCAATCCTTCGAGTCATCAATACTCAGTTGTCCACATGCCGCAGTAAAAGGTCCCAAAATTTGTCCTATGTTATAACGTTACACAAAAACTTTACACCTTCTTTACACAGTCAATTTTGAGTTTCAAGAAAAACAAAAAAACACGGGCAGCGAATTTTTTTATTATCTTTCTTTTAAAAAAAACCGCACCTTCCAGAAGTGTCCCGTTATAGCTGTAGGGGGGTGCCCATTTGAGTGTTGAAATTGCCAAGTCCCCTCAAACCCGTATAAGGTTACGCGCGCTAACGCGCGCTACCTATGATTATAATATTCGGTGCCGAAAATTTTTGAAATTTTGCCAAGAAATACTAAGATAAGCGTCGAATTTACAATTGCTTTGCCTCCAGAAATCTTTGTGCAAGCGAGCCTCAAAATCTTTGTTCCTGTACAAAAAATAGTGGTTCTTATAATAAAAGCTTTTGGCGTGGCGAATTTTAGGGAGAGGGGGGCTGGGAGAGTCCGTTTCCCCCATTCGTCCAAAATAGTTGGCGAGATTAAGAAGAGATATGTAATTTGCAATGATTTTTGGCCCTCAATGATCACAATTTCTTAAAGATTTTCCGGCGCTTCGCGCCGGATACTACTATCAATGACATTTATTTACTTTCTTGGCGACCTAGAAGCCATTTTTTGCTCATGAACTATATTTTAATACAATTTCAAGCGCAAGAACTGTCAGTTCAGCATAATTGTACTACATTCAAGCATCAATTTCTGCGTTTTGCGTCAAATGCTGCAAATACAGCAAATCGTGCAGTAAATCAAGCTTGTGAACGTCTTTTCGCCGAAATTTCTCAAATTTTTCGGGGCTTCGCGCCAGAGTTCCGCTAGTGCCAAAGAAATTTCAACGAATTTATAGCTCAAAATTACCTAAGATTTCAAAACTTTTCGCAAAAATATTGCGTCAAAAGTGAGTTTGAATAAAAGTGGAGAACATAAAACGCTGAAAAACGCTATTTCGCACGTGAAGGGCGAATTTTCGGACTTATTTTTGCATTTTCTAAATAAGGGTTGTCGCCCCTTTTGGATAATCCTAGATAGGCCACTGGTTTTGCTGAATATAAATTCTATACTTTTGTAAATAATGCACTTATACTAATGCGTAATGATGAAAAAATATAGGCTTTTATATTGCAGGCACGACCCCATGTTTGGTGCCAAGATCAATTCGACTGAAACATGCGAAATTGTTCAACGAGGTTTATCTCCCTTTGCTTTTCATCCCAGGAATGGATTATTAAAAGGTTAATCTCGCGATTTATGCGCATTACATATAAATCTAAACGTGTGAATCTGAGAAATATGTCTGCTAATTTAGGCATTTTTTATATTATATCACTATTTTCATATTATATTAAATACATATATGCACAAAATAATATTATATTTTTCTTATATTATCTATTTTTTCATATTATGTATTTTTCATATTTTATGCATTTTCATATTATATACACAATAAAAACATACGTATTTTTATTCACATTCATTGTGGTCTAGGTCATGCATGAACAGATCGTACAGCTTATGCAGGCCCGTATCCTGGATTTTATTTCGGGGTTGGCCGAAAATTTTTGAGGCTAGATATCTCGAGAACCATTAGGAAATAAGCGAAAATAAAGGCAATTCGAGCGTATTTCGGCGAGCTCTGTTACGATGGTGAAGAAAAATTTCAAAAAAATTTTAAAAAATCTTTCACTTTATTCCATATTGACGTACAGCAAATTTATCATTTAGGCTGATTTCTCATAATTTAATCGACGTTTCATTTGTTATCTGTTGCCATTGTATTTAATCATCTGCTTTACTGATAACAATACAGATAATGAACAATTCGGCGCGAAGCGCCGAAAAAATTCTGCTAACATATTCTGCATGTCAAGCTCAAATTTTAGCGGTTTTGAGCGGGCTAGAAGATAAAAACATATATAAACAATAGATACGGCGCGAAGCGCCAGGAAAATTTCATGTTTCTTATGTCATAACTTGAATCTGAGCGATTTTTAGGGGTTTAGACGACAAAATTATACATAAACAATGAATCCGGCGCGCAGCGCCGAAAAATTTGAGTTTACTTGCTTAAAAGTACACTGGAAAATCTGTTTCGGCGGTGTTTTAGACGCACTTCGCCAATGTTCCATTTTTTTCTTTGGGGGACCCTTGGGAGGAACAAATTTTTTCTCATTGGGGGGGACCGCCTCCCTGAATACGGGTCTGGCTTTATGCAACCCGGCATTAATTGCAAGACCTGCCAGTATCAATGGAATATTTTGTGGAATTCAGTATAAATCGAAGAAAAATGAAGGAAATGCACAACAATGACTCTAAAACCGACTAATCAGTCACTTGACTAGAAAAAGGAAAAAATAAAAGAAAATACATACGTGAAAATGATTTGAAAGTCAACTAAATAACAAACCAATTTACCAATGATTAACCGACCAATAATTAATAACCAATCAACAACCAACAATTGAACATCAACCTAGTAACCAAACAACCATTTATAGAATGGGCAACAAACCTAAAAATTTGGCAGCTGTTATGAATGGGAAGATTGACCTTTTTCTATATATTTATTTCGCTCGCAGTACTTCTGTTCCAGACAGATTCGATCTGTCAAATAGTCGTATGGTTTTAAAATAGATTGACTGAAGATTAGTGTCCGTCTAAAACGAAGAACCAATCGTGTTCTGATGGTTTTCTTGCTAAAAGATAAGCGGAGCAAAACTTTTTTTCGTACTAGAGATTTTAGACTCGTACCAGTGTTTTCTTTTGTACAAGGTCCGTTTGTTCACGTACAAAGATGGTCCTCAAAAGTCTTTGTACATTTTTTACACACAAATTTTCGGGTGCTATAATATGGTACAGCAGCGATTTTAGTGTTGGTAAAAACAGAGTTGTTCGACTTTTGGTACGTGCCATTTCAGCCAATTTCTTGGGTCTCTAAGGGGAAATATCACTAAGAATCGTCTTAAAACGGCGCCTGATCCTTTTTGAAATGCAATTTCTGCCGTTATGAAGATATAGAACACACAATTACCCATTTCGGCAAAGTTTTCGCGAATACTTGAACCTTTTTCTACGTTTTTGTCTGCCCAGAAATCTTTGTACATGTACAAAGTCGATCCGAGCAGTCTTTGTACATCGGGAAAAATCTTCGCCAGAATTACAAAAAAGCTGCCGTGACTCGTTCTGAAGATTTTTCTTCTTCTTGATCTGATCTTTGTTCAAGTTTGATGGAGTTTTTGCTGTGAGCAGAAATGCTTATGCAGCAGTTCCCGCATCTATATATTTTTTATGCCCCTTCCCAGTGAAAAAGCCTGACAATTCCAGTGGCATCCATCCGTTCCTCACTGAATATTGGTCAGACCTGCTGTCTAGTCGTGACTGAATTTATGTACATAAATAGGCTTCGTCTCCATAAAACACACAGAATCTCACCAGTTTTGGATTCAAAGCTGCTGTTATTTTTCAGACTTTAGAATATGTAGTGATGCGGGAAATAAAATGTGTGTATTTGACAATTTATATTCTGTTTGTATTCTATTTAAAATTTTAGCATTGACATGGCTTTTCTCGATTACTTGTTTAGATTTTTAAAATCATGTATTCATCTGCGCCTGGTAATTTGTACACTTATCATATAGCTGCAAAAATTGATTATTAACATAAAATTTTTATATTTATAGTGTTTAAATTTTAAAGGTATCTATCTTCTTTATTTTATATTAGATAAGTATAGGAAGCAGGCCCGTGAGAATCCCCGACCTGGGAATTTTTTCAGACCTTTTTATATATGAAGCTCCGAGTAGGTATTTGACGTTTCCTAGCACGTGAAAATGCTCAAATTTTCGGAGCTTCACACCGATATTTTAAGCAAATTACTATTAACAATGCATTTACATCTTTTTCGATGTAAAATTATCCGTGAAATCAAATTTATTACATTTCTTCCCCTCCAAAAAGGTGCGAAATGGGTATAGCAGCATACAAACGTAAAAATTCGCTGGCACTTTGCGCCGGATTTATTGTTTATGTGCACCTTTTGCCTTCTAAATCAAAGCTCAAAACTACTCAGACTTAAGTTAAACACCATAGAATATGTCAAGTTTTTCAGCGCTTCGCTTCAGAGTATTTATTTTCTCTGTTGTTTTGTTTTGAAATACATAGATTGAGTAAAAATATAAAAGTTTAAAAGTTTTCAATTTAATTGAATGATAAGAAATCAGATGTATGCAGACAGTTTGAACGATAGATTTCGTGCATGATTATCAAATAAAGTGAAAATTTTCTGAATTTATTTAAAATTTTTCTTCGCCAGTTTATAGAGCTCGTCGAGAAACGTTCAAAAATGCCTTTTTTGGCCTATCACCTGATAGTTTCCGAGATATCCGACTTCAAAGTTTGCGCCCCCTTAAAAAATCCTGGATACGGGGCTTTAGGTAAGTAATTACTTATTCAATTTACTCATATCTTCGTTTGTGCCTGCCCTTCCGTGCTTACTGTGCCGTATGTCTTCCAAGAAAATCGAAGTGAAGGCAAGGTACGTTTTATTCAAAATTTATTCGTTGAATGATTTTTCATTTATACAACATAATCTTCAGATGAAATTAATTATTTATATTACGAATATTTTTAATTATTTTGAAGTGAATATTTATTCGAATATGAGATGAATAATAATTCTTCATTTAAAAAAGGGATATGTATATACTTCCGATTTCCCGCTATTTTTTCATTTTTTCTTACTCTTTTTTCAACATATTTATCACTTCGTACTTGCATTTCGTTCAGTCTTCGAAAACAATTCGCGAAATCAGAATTCGTTGTTCAAATGGCAATATTTTATTTCGTCCGAAGGTCTACACGTTGAATATCCCGCGCATAAACCGGATTTAAAAAATTTCACCGAATGTACAAAAATGGCTAACGAACGTCACAGGTTTTTATTTACCTTATTTTCAGATAATTATAGCGTGCTAGTATGCAAAAAATAACGAAATTAAATGCAGATTTTGGGTCATTCATCACATATGCACACTGTGGGTATGGGGGTATCCCCTAACACAGCTTTAGAGAAGCTAACTCCCTCAGGCCATCAGGCACGTAGCTGGCCGTCCTATTTGGGGGGACCAGTACCAATTTTTAGGGGGACTAAGCCCAAAAAGGACAAAAATAGCACAAAATAACGTTTAAAAAGTCGTATTTTTCCGATTCTTCTGAATTTTTGGGGGGTCCGACCCCTCATTCTCTCCAGAGATACATGTCTGCAGGCTATTTTGGACCAAAACTGGTTGCTTGAATTATGAAAAAGCGTCAAATGACGGCTAAGAGTGTAATTTCAGGTATATATACTCACTTTTCGAGCAATAGACTGTTCACTTCGTTCATCCATACACTTTTATTCCATTATTTTGTACGTGTTTGACGTTGAAGGTCATTCTATTGCCATTATTGTTATTGCTTTCACGAAAATTTAATCATAAATATTCATGAAAAATAAAACAGGACGAATCGAGGACAAAAATTGACATTAAATATGTGAAAAATTATTTATTTCTCCCCCAGGAAACTCGGTTTACAAACCTCCCAAGAGCTTTTGACCATGTGTATGTATGTCATTCATGTACAGTTAATTGCATGAGCTTTTTCAAAAATTACGGAGAAATTTGAAAAATTAACAGTCCTTAAGTCTTGCTAACGATTTGTTCGCCTATTTTATAACATAGAATGTCGTCGTATGTTTAATAAAACAGTGTAAAACTTACGCTGACATCCTGTGTTATAACTTAGACAGAACAATCCTTAAAGGATTTTTAATTTCTCGAATTTGGTGGCCAGAAATGTACGCAGGCCCGTATCCAGGGAGGGGAACTCCTTTCCCCCAGAAATTTCTTTTAGAATGTTCAGCTATGAAACTATATAGGTTTTTGGCGGTCTTCAGCGTAATAATACTCAATTTTACGGCGTTTCGCGCCATTAATTCGATCACAATAACTATTTATTATGTACATATTTGAAAATATTTTTTGAGATAAAATTTTTCGCAAAATCAAATTTATTGCATTTCTCATTTTTCAAAAAAGGTGCGACATTGAGCATAAGAGCATAAATGAGTCCGAAATTTCTGGAGCTTCGCGCTAGATATTATTACTGCATTGTTTATCTTTGGAAACCCGTAGAAATGAGCTCGAAATAATAAAAATATAGAAAATTTCCGGCGCTTAAGTGTCAGATATAATTTCCATTTTTTACATTCGGAACGCTGCAAATTTTGAGCTAGAAAGGAAAAAATGTTGGAAATTTCCAGCGCTTCGCGCCTGCTATAATTGATGTCATGCTTATATTCAGAAAACGGCGAAATTGAGCTTAAAATGGCGATAATGTGTCAGAATGTTCTGGCGCTCTGCGCCATATACACATAAATCGTGTATTGTGTATCCTTAGTAAGCTAGAAAATTGAGCTTGAAGCGAGAAAAATGTCAAAAATACTCATATTGCTTTGCGTCGGATTTTTAATATGTTAATTTTGCACTATTTAAGCTATAGAAGTGATCACACACGATCTTTGGGGATGGGGGTTTTCACCCCCCACCCCGTCCTCCCCAGAAAAATTTCCACGACCCCTCCCCCAGAAATTTTTGTACGTTCCCCTAGAATTCGGGATTTTTCTAAAGTTGCCTAACATTTGTAGGGAAGGTATGACTATCAGATATGCGCGGGAATTTTGAGGGATGAATTTTTCAAAGTGTTCTTCAGGTTCAAAATGGTGTGTACGCGTCAAAAACGTCGTTTTTCGGCGTTTCTGACGATGGTTTATCCTTCATAGATCATAAAAACATAAAAAATATTGAAAAAGAACACAAAAAAGTTGAACAAATTAAACAAAAAGCATATAGCCAAAACATGAGTATATGGCGCGAAGCGCCGAAAATTCTGAAACTTCTGAGCGAATAGATATTCTGGGGGAGGGGTGAAAATTTTTGTTGGGGGGGGTGAAACCGCCCCCAAAACCTCCAAAATCATGTATGTATGATGATGATTATGAAATGAAGAGGAATTTTTAAGCTTTTTGATAAATGGTTCTTCGTCATTGTCTCGACATATCCGACTTCAAAGTTTGCAATTCACTCCCTCCCGTAAATAAAGTCTTGGATAGGGGCTGACCGTACATATATCATTTTGTATATTTATAAATTTAAGTAGCTAATCTCTTATGATCTTGCAAACAAAAATTGGGTTTCTTGACTGCACTCAACACGAGACTTTCTAATTTTCAATTAAGGCTTGTAATAGGATTTATTTTTTTCAAGCATGAATGAAACGGGTGTACCTGGGCAATGACTTTGGTTCTGAAGGTACCAGGGTCCCTTTTATTGAGGTTGGCTGGTTGGTTGTTTGGCCGGTTGGTTTGTTGTTTGGTTTATTATTTGGTCGGTCGGTTGGCCGGTTACTTGGTTAGTTAATTGGCCAGTTAGTTGGTTGTTTGGCCGGTCGGTTGGTTGTTTGTTTGGTTGGCTAGTTGGTTGGTTGGTTGGCTAGTTTGTTGGTTGTTTAGCTGGTTGGTTGCTTGTTTAATTGGCTAGTTGGTTGGTTGGTTGGCTAGTTGGTTGGTTGAGCGGTTGGCTAGTTGGTTGGTTTGTTGGCCGGTTAGTTGGTTGATTGGTTGGCTGGTTGGCTGGTTGGTTGGTTGGTTGTTTGTTTGGCCAGGTGGTTAGTTGTTTGGTTGAGTAGGTGGCAGGGAACGACCGAAGCTTCGGCTTCGGCCGAAGCTGGGGTGTTTTCTTGCTTCGGCCGAAGGCCGAAGCAAAGAGAAAAAAAGGCCGAAGGCCGAAGCTTTTTTCGAGGCAGTTTTTTATTTGCATTAAAGTTTAGACAATGTGCAATATAACTAACCCAAGACGACGCCATTTAGCTCAATTTATATTCTAGTCACCTTAAGTTTTGTTAAAATATGCTCACAACAGTAACTTTGGCTATATAAACAGCAAGCAATCATGTACTAATAGCAAAAGCTGACTCATCTAAGCATTATATCCGCTCCGCATCTGATTCCATTTTAGAAAAGTTCGACTATGAATGAATCAATAGTGATCGCGAAAATGATGAGACACTTAAGGGAAAAGCCACACCTTTATTCCTACATGTCTCACATTTGAAGGCATGTCTTTGTTTACTCGAAATTCCAACGCCATCTTTGTACTTGTTGTATATAGTGTGTCTACTGTGTACCAGTGTTTTTATAACAATGTCCGTTTGTACATGTACAAGGATGGTCCCAAAAAGCCTTTGTGTACATTTTGTACACGCAAATTTTTGTGTACTATATTATAGTACAGTAGCGATTTTAGTGTGGTAAAACAGGGTTTTCGATCTTTGATAGTGTATTTTAGCTAATTTATGGGTTTCCGACTCCAAAAATTACTAAAAATTGTCTCAAAATGGCGCGGAGCGCAGGAAAATTTGACCTTTTTTTCATTCTAAATGCAAATTCTGCCATTTTAAAGATATGTAGAACAAACAATTACTAATTTCGGCGCGAAGCGCTGAAAATTTTCGGTAATTTTAACCTTTTTACAGTTTTTGTCTTCCCAAAAATTTTTGTATATTTTGTTACACACAAATTTTTGGGTACTAGAATATGGTACAGTAGCGATTTTAGTGTGGTAAAAACAGAGTTGTTCGACTTTTGGTAGTGTATTTTAGCTGATTTATGGGTCTCTAAGGGCAAAAATCACTAAGGATCGTCTTAAAACGGCGCGAAGCGCCGATAAATTTGACGTATTTCCTTTTGAAATGCAATTTCTGTCATTATAAAGATATGTAGAACACACAATTACTCATTTCGCGCGTAGCGCCGAAAATTTTGCGAATTTCAGACCTTTTTTGCAATTTTTGTCTTCCCAAAAATCTTTGTACATGTACAAAGACAGTCCCAAAAATCTTTGTACATCGGGAAAAATCTGCCAAGTATAAAAAACACTTCTGTGTACCATTCTGTTTTGTATTAAATAATTCCTTCATGGTCGACGTGTTAACTTTCTTAAACTTCTGCATCCAATAATGGGAAGAAATCTCTATTTGCTTTTATGTCTACCTTACTTTTACAAATTTAAGTATCAGCATGAAAATTAGGAATTAATCAATTAATTGTTTTCATAATTCTCAAGAATTCCAGGCTTTATTCCTAATAATACATTATATTTTTTATATATTCGGGATACTGAATCTGATAGGGATGCTGCGGAAGCACGTTTTTTGGAATAGCGGGTGCGGGTATCCGCTACATCCCTAGAATCTGATGATGATCAATACGTATTAGCTGCTGATATAGATGAAATGTCTAATAATGAAATCAGTGCTAATGAAGAGAATTAATTGCGCTTTTGAATAAAATTTTTGCAATTAATGACACTGTTTTATTACTTCATATTCACTCCTGAAACATAATCAAGCTTAATTTTCATATTCATGACTCAATTCGCAATTCATTCTTCATACTAATCAGAATTAGACTAAAGAATTTGTACAGATTCGGCCTTCGGCCGAGCTTCGGCCGAAGCCGAAGCAAGAGCTGGCCGAAGCTTCGGCTTCGGCCGAAGCAAAATTTTGGAGCTTCGGTCGTTCACTGGTAGGTGGTTGGTTGGTTGTTTGACTGGCTAGTTAGCTGGTTAGTTGGCCGGTTAGTTGGCCGCTTAGTTGGCTGGTTGGTTGGTTGTTTGGCCGGTTGGTTGGTTGTTTGGTTGGCTAGTTGACTGTTTTTGGTCGGTTAGTTGATTGGTTGGCTGGCTAGTTGGTTGGTTGCACACGTGAGCGTGGGGGGTGGGTTGGGGGTATGCACCCCCAAAAGTTGAAATACCCCCTCCCCCAGAAATCAAAATACCTCCCCCAGAATTCAAATTTTGAAATTTTTTTGCTTTTTAGCAATTTTTTAATGCCATTGGATATTGCTCAATGAGACGTCAGAAAGGATGGTGTTTTTTGGCCATACGACCACTTTTAAGACCATTTTTTTGACCTTTGGAAATTTTTCACCCCTCCCCCAGAAATTTTTTCAGCCCCCTCAGAATTTGGGTGCTGCTCACCTATGGTTGGTTGTATCATTTTCTCACTTTTTTATTTTGAATTAAAAAATTCTACCCCCCCCAATCGAAAGCTATTTTTTCTGGCGCCACCCAGCTGGGGTTCTGAAGGTACCGAAGTGCCTTCTGGCGCCACCGGTGGCGTGGGTGGCGCGGCATTGCCCACCTATGGGTGAGATGGGGGATCGGGGGATATCACTACACAAGTTGGTCGTCTTCCATCTCCAAAGTCAGAAAAATTTTTCCCCTTCCCTAATTTGTGGCTGAAGCTTAAGTTTTACTTGGCTATTTTATATGAGTTTTTGCCAGTTTCGGCCGGAAATTGGAAGTTATACGTATATGCTCCTTTCCCTACAAATGGCCGGTAACCCTCTACCCAGAAGTTTGGGCCGTTACATGTACATATACATAATAGCATTACTGTAGTTATACTTTAATGCATTTTTTGTAGCCAAATGTACTGTGGACGGTTTGCGGAATTCCGTTCCCAGCTGAGTCGAAGCTGCACGCTATTTATTTTTTCACTGCGTTGCTTAGGCAGATACACATGTATATTATATGCATGTAAGAGGGAGTGGGGATCAACTCCAACCAGAGTCAGTCGTCCCCATCCCCCAAAACCAGAAAATTTTGACTCTCTTGATTTTTTGGAAAAAAATCGAAGTTTTTAATCGTTTTTAATCTTTTTTTGGCCAAAAATTAGAATTATTTACCCCCCCCCTTCCTCCCCGCCTCCTTGAAATTGGCCGGGGACTCCCCCACCACCCAAAATTTCGCGCCTTTACATGTATGTATGTGTACGTACATAGGTATCGCACTATAAGAAGGAGTTCAGAAATTAAAATTATTAACAAAATAAATGAAATTGTACGATAGTCAGTGATCGGACCGAGGGTACTTTTTGGACCCTCGGCCTCGGCTGAGCCGAGGCGACTTAAAAATCCTTGCCTCGGCCGAGGCCGAGGCCGAGGGTTATGCCGAGGGTCAAGAGAGAATAATCGTAATATTAAACACTTTATCGAATGTCAAGCAATTCATTTTTATTTTCAATAATAGTAGATTAAATGTGTGAAGGATTTATTGAATAAAGTCAGCAGCATGAAAGCATACTCAGTTTAACAAGTTGCCGTTGATGAAGACTTGGAAAACTTGATAAAAAATATGGCTGAACAAGCTCTAAAAAGCTTTTATTACTATAAATAAGAAAACAGTGTCGAAGAAATAAACGAACAAACGAAATAAGCTAAGTAAAGACAGAACTGTAGCCATTGTTGGGCTCGCTTTTGCAGTAATGCATGTTTAAACACGTTTTTTCGGTCATCCAATTCTGGTGTGGCAGGTAACATGATGGAAACTGCACTGTACTTTCCGATCATAGTTTCCCAAGGTCCAGAGTTGAGGGAAGGGTGAAATCCCAAATGGGGGACCAGTAAATTAAGTAGTGTCTTTGTATGAGCGAACAAATTTTTGTAGATATTTTATATAAATATATGTTTAAACATACACATTTTTACATACTGCCAGTGTGACCTGCAACCGGCATGCAGTCCTAAACAGTGTTTTTTTTGTGCAAGATACCTTTTAACGTGTACAAAGATGGTATCCAAAAGTCTTTGAACATTTTGTACATGTAAATTTTTGTGTACTATTATAGTATGGTACAGTAACGATTTAGTGTGGTAAAACAGGGTTTTTCGACCTTTGGTAGTGTATCTTAGCTAATTCCTGGGTTTCTGAATATTTGACATTTTCCCATTCCAAATGCAAATTCTACTATTTTAAAGATATACAGGACAGACAATTACTGATGCGCCGGAAATTTTCGGAAATTTTACACCTTTTTGTCTCTCCAAAAATCTTTGTGCATGTACAAAGACGGTCCTGAAAATATTCTGTACATTATGAGAAATCTTTGCCGAATACAAAAAAACCGTGGCCCTAAATGTGATAATTCGGCTTGAATTTAGTTGATAATATTAGTTCGGCGCGAAGCTCCGATATTTTTATCAGCTTTTAATGAAATTTACGCATGAAACTCGACTGAGAAAGCTAAAACAACTTGTACTACAAAATCAGAAATATTACAGATATTGTAATATGCCAATTAAATCTTGTAATAAGCACTACTGTGCTTAGAAAACCAATGCAACATCGGGATAAATTAGTCAATTTTATCTTTGAACGGCAAAAAAGTGCAAAGTTATTAAACAGTACTTATTTTGCATAAAATTTTTAAAAACAGTATAAATAGATACAAAAGATATTTAAATCTGCATAAAGATGCCAAGATTACACAAAAATTGATTTTGTAGTGTTTATTTCCCCTGCTTCAATCTAAATACAGTATTTTAGCGATATTTTGCTCGAAGCGCCGAAAATTTTTGAAATTTCCTAAAATATACTGAAAAACGATATAATTAATATCACTTTGTCCAAGGAAGTATTTTAACATTGTATAAAAATGGCTCCAAAAAAATGCAAGAGCCGAAATTGATTTCTGGCAAAACCTGCATTTATTGGCCATTTTTAGGTGCGTTTTTGCGATTTTTGGCCGAAAATTCGTGATGATGTACCCCCTCTCCCATAAAAATGGCCGAAAACCATACGTGTAATAGGAGGGTTTGTGGAATTCCCCATCCACCCAGGGTTAGACGTCCTCCCCACACCCTTCCCTCCAACGTCAGAAAATTTTGACCCACCCTTCCCATTTTTGGCGAAAATTTGCGCTTTGTTGGCTATTTTTTGGTGCTTTTGCCATTTTTGACATAGAATTAGAGTCGCTAATCCCCCCTCTTCCTAAAAATGGCCAGGGACCCCTACCCGAAATTTCAAGCCGTTACATGTATGCCGAGGAGCCCCCTCCCGAAAATTTTGAGCTGTTGCATGCATGTTTTATAGTGATAGTTAGTCTATTTATTCTTACTTACATTCAAAAATACCTGTATCACTTCGTGAAATTCTAATAGTTAGCTGCACTTTTGCCATAGTAAAAATTAACTTCAAAAATGATTCAAAAGGTTTTCACCAAAAATCGTCTGACAGTGACTTGAGTCTAGTACCCTGAGAGGAGGGTAATAACCCTCCCTCACCCACCCCTTTAAATGTGTGTTTCCGATCCATGTAGCGAGCATGAGAATTAAAACTTAGTCATCACATGAATAATAAATTGGCACTTTGCTGTATGTAACTTGGTGTAACTGGGTACGCGACTAAAACCATAAGAAAAGTCTATAGGTAAAAAATAGCCTGTGTACTGCAGATGCATTCTAAATAGTTAATATTCAACGGATATATTAAACTTATTTAAAATTTGATTTTAACCCTCGGCGCCTCGGCACTTTTCAGCTTCGCCCTCGGCGCCGAGGCTGAGGCTCAAAAATCGCCGAGGATTGTCAGAGGCCGAGGCCGAGGCCTAGGCCTCGGTCCGATCACTTGGACATAGTTTTCATGAATTCTAGCCATGCAGTTAACTTAAGTAGCAAATTTGAATTGTAGCCAATTTTGGGCTTTTTTCAGAGATATTTACATGAAAGTTGCCTTGCCATTCAAAAAGCGTGTAATAATTTTGGTCGATCGGGAAACGTTATGTCAAATACTCAAATAGAAACTGCAAAATGTGTTGCCAAAGCATTAATCAGATCTCTTGACGACGAAGACGAAGTGAGATGCTGAAATATTTCTACACGCTAAATACGCTGCCGTTAATGATCCGATATGAATTACATTTAGGAAAGCATATTTGCAGGCACGTATCTCTGGAGGGAATGGGAGGGTTCTGATCCCCCAAAATTCAGAAAAATCGGAAAAATATGGCTTTTTGATCGTTATTTTGTGCTATTTTTGGCTTTTTTGGGCTTAGTTTCCCCAAAAATTGGTGTTGGTCCCTCCACAATAGGACGGCCAGCTACGTGCCTGCATTTAAGAGAGCATACATATTTGAACATTACTTACAAATGCATTCGCTGTGGCAATCCTAGCTTCCTAAATATTTATTCTACTGGATATGTATGCAAACGATCGTTTTTCTTCCACGTGTGTGCGAGTAGCCACCAGACATGCACAGCATGTGCCTGTTTTTGGCTTAAAAAGATGGGTGTGCGTCAAAAACGCAATTTTTGGCGTTTCTGACAATGCAGTTTCTCTTTGAAGCATAAAAAATTAAGATGCATTCCGAAAAAATGTGGAAAAGTCGAGTAAATTGAATAAAATAGACAAAGCGTCGATAATTTGACACTTCGGAGCCGAAAATATCGCCAAAGACTTGTGAAACGGTGGAAAATCGCGAATCCTGGGGTTTTTGAAAACTCCCTCATGATCATGTACGGTGCCTGCATAAATGCGGCGATTTAAAATTTTGCCATGTTGTGACGGCGATTCAAAATTTGCATAACCATTGGTTACTGTGAATTAAAAAAATGTTCTTTTTCGTATTTTTATCGATACCTTTTTGAATTTTCACAAGGGTCTAAAAGAATAACGCTTGCCTAAATGAATTCCTATTTTTTATCCCTTTTAGCGATTTAATTCCGTTGGAAAGATAGCAGAACGCACCAAGTTAAGAATTTAGATAATTGCTGAATTTTTTACGTCAAAGCAAATTTTTTTTGTATTACTTTGCTTTTCTCCGAAGTCAAAATCGTCGACCGCTGATTCCACGAAATTCGAATTGTGGATTGAGGAATATCCTTTCCTCTTTTTCCTGTGCATGCATGTACTGCATGGAAATTCTGGGGAGGTTGAAATTATAGAGTGCCTTTTCTGGGCCTAAAAGCGGTAAATATGCGTCAAAAACATCGTTTTTAGCGTTTCTGAATATGCTCTATCTTCCTAGAACATAAAAACAAAAAATTTCGAGAAAAAAATCGGAACAAATTGAACAAAATATAGTCAAAAGATCAGTATGATGGTGCGAAGCGCCTAAAATTTGGCACTTTTGAGCAAATAGATAGCTAAAAACGCTTAAAAAGCATCTTTTCTACAAATTTTGTAGAAAAGTTCGGGGAACTTTAAAAAATCGTTAATTCTGAGGGGTGGAAAAATTTTTTGCTGGGGTGAAAAAATTCTTGCGTGGGGGGAGGGGGTGCCTCTCCAAGATCATGTATGTTCCTGTGTCATTTAATATAGAATGTTCATCTCTGCGTAGTTTAAATACCTTTATTTACTTTACACAGGCGATGACCTTGCTTGTTGGCGAGGAAGTTACTTATCCTGCTCGCTTGAAGTGTAAAGATGAAAAGTTTTTAAAGCCACGCTCGAAATCAAAAATCATTTGTGTCGCTTCGTTGATAATGCTAGAAAATCTTCGGGTACATTTTCATTTCTAGTTCTTGTTGCGTATCTTAAACTTAAACATTTCGCCGAATCGGATAAACTTTCAGTGCGATTCCTTGTGAAGAATTAAAGGAATTTAAATAGTAATTAGTAAGATACGCATACCACGTATAACAAGGGGATGGGGAATCACCCCCAACCCGCCCAAAGCTGATCGTCCCCCATCCCCCAAAGTTTGAAAATTCTGACCCTCTTCCCCGCCCCGATTATCGACAAAAATTTGCGATTTTTGGCGATTTTTGGCCATTTTTTGCATCGGTGCTTTTTTGCCATTTTGTGGCAAAAAATCAAGGTCATTCACCTCTCCTCCTTCTGAAAATGACCGAATAGCCCCTTCCAAAATATTGAGCTGTAACGTGCCTTAAATGAACTCTAGTATGTACTTGCGTAAATATTATAACTTGACAGTCGGCGGATGAATTTTCACATATACAGTGTCATATGAATTTCGAACCGATAATCAAAAGAGTCAATTAGCGCGCTCAATTATCCGAATCTTTGCATTTCTATCTTTTTCCCCGCTTTTTCACTTGAAAATGTGTTGAAAATTCGATTTTTTGCCGAACTTGAGTTTCCTGATCCATATTCTTAGTCGTCCAGAAGAAGTTTGGTATTATGCACGCTTTCTCTGATCAGATTCGCGGAGTTTGTTTTTTGTAACATTGAGCATTTTATAACTTTACATATGTAGTATAACTTATACTACATTTAGAAAGTAAGGTCCATCCGACGAAAGCAAATTTAGAGTGGATAAACTTTTTTAAATTCAGTATCAATAGAGGGTTAGTCGGTATTGATGATATTAGAACACTACATATCTGTATGTAATGGAAATCGCTTTTCATCAGAAATGCCACAAAAAACTAAAAAGTAACTGAATGAAGGGTTGTAAATTTGAATAAACAAAGCCCATTCAACATGCAACAGTTAGGATAATTAGGTATTCAATTAGGTATTAATTAGGTATTAGGTATTAGTATTAGTATTAGTATTATTATTATTATTATTATTAGTATTGTTATTATTATTAGTATTATTACTATTATTATTAGTATTATTAATATTCTTATTATTATTATTATTATTATTATTATTATTAATATTAGTATAATTATTATTAATATTATTATTATTAGTATTATTAGTATTATTACTTATTAGGTATTCAATTGAACTAGACTGAGTTGAAGCCTTTAATATTATAGCAACCTTAATAAACAATCAATCAGACAAGAAAAACTAGCCAATCAATCAATTAGACAACAGACGAAGCAAGCGTCAAATTATTTGCAAAGTGTTTTACCAAAAATCAGCCAAAAAACAACCGAAAGTTAAGCACGAGTTATGTATGAGACATGTAACCGGAAAATGGGGCTATCAAAAAAGTTATCACCTAAAGTCGGTTGTCCCCATCTCACCTCAATGTCAGTAATTTTTTGACCCCCATTTTTGGCAAAAACTTGCTTTTCTGGCCATTTAAGCGTTTTTCGCCATTTTTGGCCAAAAATTGGAGGTCATTTATTTACCTGCTTCCTATGGCCACGGAACCCCGCCCAATATTTCGGGCCTTTACGTATACGCCTATTCACATTGTAAATAATGCTATTTATGTTTCTGCTGCTGATTTTTTAGGTCACACAAACCATTCGTTGGGTTTTAGTGAAGCGTTCAAATTGCTTAAAGAAGTCGATTCAGCTGATAAGAGTAAATGACGTTGTTTAACTCGTTTGATTTTTTCTGTTCATATTTTTAAATACACGCACACGGTCAAAAGTTCTAAGAGGGGATAAACCGAGTTTTTTAGAGGAGTAAATGAGTAATTGTTTACCCAATTAATATCAAATTTTGGTACATACAAAATTAGTCGTATTTTATTCATTTACATATACGCAAAATTATACTGTTAGACTTCATTTGACGCTTTGTCGTGGTTCGAGCAATAGATTTGGTTCCAAAAGAGCCTAAGGGGGTATGCCTCCCAAAAGTCCTGGTAGGGGGATACCATACGTGGACAAAAGCCGGTCTACCCATTGATACCAGCTGCCCAATTATTTGATTGATTGTCCTTGTACTAAATGGTTGCTTGGTTGGTTGATTGGTTGCTTAGTGGTTAATTGGTTAATTATTGATTGTTTGACTGATTAATGGTTGGTAAGTCATTGATTGATTGGTTGATTAGCTGATTTTCAAATGGTTTTAACGTATTTTCCTGGATTCATATTCCATTTTCTAGTTGATTGACTGATTTTAGAGTCATTTTGTGAATTTCCATCATTTCTCTTCTATTTGTTCAGAATTTTTAAATTTTCCATTGATACCGGCAGCTCTTCCCATTGATACCGCGGTTCCCATTGATACGGTTGAATGATTGCACGATTTGTCCATGTATGAGGGATACCCCCCTATACCCCCAGTGTGCATGGCATGTGATATTTAACCTGTCAATAATTTGTAGAAAAGCTCCATTCTGATAAATTTATTTCCTCTCGCCTTGTAATACAGTGAATTCGCCAGCTTAATGTTTGATTTGATGACTTATTTTTACTTTCCAATTTCTTCGACTCCGACTCGTTCGGTCAAGCCTGTGACAAGCAGTGCACAATTTTTAGCTTTGATCGTGCGCGCAAATAGGGATATATGTAAATTGCTACCCATATCAACGTATTTAGATTATAATTTAGAATTTAAGGGTTCTCTAAATAAAATATGATTTCAAAAAGAGGAAAAATGTGAAAGACTTGACGATTCGATCGCGACTTATGGCTGGGATGGAAATGTGTTAACCTTATACTTCAGCTATAAACGGGTGGTTGCATACATTTCCATTGGGGGATATGAGGGGCCTACCTGGGCATAAGGGGTTTGGGGTATGCACCTCCAGAAACCAAAATATCCCCCTCCCAAAAACCAGAGTACCTCCAGAATTCAATTTTTGAATTTTTTTTGTTTTTTCGCAATTTTTTGATGCCAATAAATTGTTCTCGATGAGAAAGGTTGAAAAATGGTGTTTTTTCGCCATACTACAATTTTCACGGCCATTTTTTACCTTTGAAAAAATCTTGCACCCCCCCCCCCCACAGAACTTCGGTGCCGCCTACCTATAGTGAGGGGTATTACCCATATCTCAGTGTCCAAGACTCGAGTCACTGTCAGACGAGTTTGAATTATCAAACGTTATTTGCATGCCCTTTAGGGATGAAAGTAGGAAAAAAGTTAAAATTTTTCGGCGGTTTGCGCTTACCCTAACATTTATTTTCTATTTATTTACTCATAAAATGCCTAGAGTGAAATTAATGTTCTAAAAAGTCAAAATTTCCGCTTAATTCGTATAGTTTTCCTGGCGAAAGTTACGAAACGAGTCAGAATTGGATTAAAATTACCTACTAAAAATGCGGTCTTGATCTTCGAAACATTTCGTGTCGGATGTTTTAACCATTTTTCACATCTGCTTGCAATAAAGGCTCGGACCCTAAATTCACTGGTTCCGAATTTCGGGATTTTGTTCCCCCTGAACTGTTGATCTTGGGGAATCTATGGTTGATTAGTATTTGCTATCATTCTTCATTTTAATTTTTATTTATGATTTTTCTTTTTGTATTTTTGCTTTTAACACGAAATAAATGATTTGGCCGAATTCCAAGGTTTTTTAAAATTTTTCCGAAAAATAATCTTTCGATTTTTAAATTTTATATACAATTTTTTGAATTTTTTATATTTTTTTCAGTTTCACTCAATTTCGATTTTTATCGCTTTTTTACCTCGTCTTACAGTAAAAACCTTTGATTCTATACCTGTCTCGCGGCATGTTCGCCCAATTGACCGACGGGACGTCCGTAATGGCCGCCATAGCCGAATGGAATCTCAAGTTGTCCAACAGGGTGCAAATAAACACTTTTGCCCTGTTGGACGCCGGCAAAGCGGTCATGTGGGAGACGACGTTTTTGAGGGACGTGGCGGCGCAAAATTTTCACCAATACGCCCAGTCTTTTCCGGCCGCTTTGCTCAAAGTGGTCAAAAGCCAATTAAAACCGCCCGAGGGCAAAGTAAAGGAACAATCGATTTATGCATTTTTTGTAGAAAAAAAATTAATGTAACCCGTACTGTTAAGGTTTGTGATCTCCAGAATGGCTGCTGACCTACAAAATACTGCTGACCGCTCGAATAACCATTTTTTTCAAAAAAAACCCGAAAAATGTGCCGTTTGTAAGCGTTTCGGTGACTTTTTCGGTTCAAAGTATCGATTTTTTAGTTCGATTTTCAATCGAAAAAAGGTAATTTCGAACCTGAATCGAAATAAATTTTAGATAAAAACGAAAAAAGTTGGAAAAATTATGGAAACGTTTTGAAGGAAATTTATCGTTACAACTGAATTTGAGAATAAAATTCGTAAAATTTTCTGCACGCCTTACCTAGTTACATATGTACGTGCATAATTAATACGTAGCGTGGTCCAGAAAAAGTTATACTGCAATGTTACAGGACCCAACTTCGCTTGATGTAAACACAAAATTTTAGGACTGGCAGCGTTAGATAGATACAAATATCTGATTTCGAATTGCGTAAAAAACTTCTTCGAGCTTCAAACGGTTTGGGCTCTACCGTGCTTTATTTACACCCTAATTTGACATTGTTTAAACGCCGGAAACGTCACTGATTCTGTTGTTAATTCGCCCCTCTTTTGACGATATCTTGAAGTTTTTACGCCTAATTAGGGCGCAAGCCAACTCTACGGGTTTAAAAATGCGGTAATTGGTTTTTTTATATTGTCAAAAAAAGTGATACCTAAATGCTCAGTAATTTGTTACAATGCAGAAAGTCTGGGATTTAAACAATATCAAAGTTGAGGTGTAAACAAATCGATAGCTGTTTTTTCGGCCATTTTTGACCGAAAATTGAAGTCATTTTCCTTCCCCTGAAAATGGTCGGGGATTCCCCATCCGAAATTTTGAGCCGTTACACGTACATATGCTTTGGAGCTGTAGCCTTTTCCGGGGCCAATGGATGGATATAATCTATATCGCAAATAACTTGCTGAATAAGAGTACACCCTGAAAAAAGCTTGACAAGTCCCTCAGGGTCTGCGATCATAGGAGGGCGGCACCAAAATTCTGGGGGGATGCAATATTTTTCAAAGGTCAAAAAATAGCCTTAAAAATGGTGTTATGGCGAAAAAACACCATTTTTTCAACGTTTCTCATCGAGCACTATCCATTGGCATAAAAAATTGCTTAATACAAAAAATTTTCAAAAATTGAATTCTGGGGGTATTTCGCTTTCTCGGGGGCAGGCGGGTCGGGTGCATACCCCAAGCCCCCCCCCCGACGCCCAGGTGTGTCTGCGATTCGTGTATCGTTTTCTTTAGAAATCACGAAAAATGGTCAGCGAGCTCAAATGTTTGAACTCTCGTTTATTCTATTCAATAATAATTTATTCGCTTTCTCCGAGACGTAATTTTTTTTATTTTTTAAGCGAAAATTCTAATCAAATGACTTATTTTCCCTTTATATTATTGCAACTCCTGAATCGGATTTAGCGCACATTCGTTCGTTTGCATTTTTAGATGATATTGGTCAATTCGTCAAATTTCAACTGTATTGGCTTGAAGGAGATTTACGAAGCTTTGAAACCTGCGGATCATCGACTCGTCGAGTTAAGCGAGAAAAACCTGATTCAATTCAACTACTCGATCACTATTCCGCCCGGCGAATGCAGTAATGCATACTGTACACTATGCGCATGCACGCGATTGCTCAAAATTTAGGGTGGAGGTCCTCGGCGATTTTCGGGGGGGGGGGGGCTAAAGGATTTCAATTGAAAAAAAAACAACTAAGAACATCCAAAAACGCAAAATGGGGGGGTCCAAAATTTTTTGATTTCAGGAGGATGGGAGGGACGCCCTAACATAGTGTAATGAGATCCACAAATCCCTTGCTTGCATGTATGGGCATACACAGGCCCGCATATACCCCCACCCGAAGTCGGTCGTCCCCTAATCCCCCAAAGCCAGAAAATTTTTGATCCCCTTCCCGATTTTTGGAAAAAAATGGAATTTTTTTGGCTGTTTTTAGACCTTTTTGGCCATTTTCGGCCAAAACTTGGAGGTTCTTACCCCCTGAAATGGCCGAGAACCCGTCTCTTAAACTTTTAAGCCGTTATAATGTATGCAGGCCCGTATCCACGATTCGACCAAGAGGGGGGCGGACGCAACATACACTGGACTGGTCGATTTGTCGGAATAACTCACAAAACCACATTTTTCGACCTTTTTAACGTACTCCATCCATTAAGATAATAAAATTCGAAATTTTTGAAGATAAAAAAATTCACACAAAAAACTGAAAAACTGTCATTCTTTTGGTTGTGCTTGGGCCAAAACACCGAAAATATGAAGATTTTACGTCAAAGACAGTCAATTTTACCATCTTTCCGTGCATTACATTATCTTTCAAAATTTTTTCCGGCCAAGGTGGTGGGAACGGCCGCCCCGTAAATACGACGCTGGGCAAACATATGCACACACTTAGATGTTACGGCCGGAAGTTCCGAGTGGAAGGTAGTCGGCCATTTGTGGAGTGGGGAAAATGGATTCCCACTTTTTACAAAATGGTTATTCATAAAAATGAGCTAAACTCGCAAATTTTTGCCCAAAAGTCTGAGGATCTTGGCCATTGAAGTCAATAGGGGTTGCCGACTTTAGATACATAGGGGACTGATTTTGCTATTTTTTCAATTTTTCAAAATTTTGGAAGGGATTATCTGACTATTCTCAGGGCGAAGGGGTACATTGATGATCTTTAATTTTTAACATCTTAAAATAGCCTAAAAGCGGAAGTTTTTTACAAAAAATTTAGGAGGGGCAAAAAAGATCAGTCTTTGGGGTATGGGGATGACCGACTTTGTGTTAAGGGATCCACAAAAACTTATGCACATGAACAGCATGGAATTGTGGGGATTAGCTCTTAAAGATTTTCAAAACAACGCCTCTACATATTAGGGCTTAAAAATCATAGGTACACACACGTACAGTGTTTTTTATTGTACAAGGTCCGTTCGTACGGGCACAAAGGTGGACCCTGAAAGTCTTTTTACATTTTGTAAACACAAATTTTTCGGTACTATAATATGGTAGAGTAGCGATTTTAGTGTGGTAAAAACAGGGTTGTTCGACCTCTGGCAGTGTATTTTAGCTAATTTCTGGGTTTCTGAAGGCAAAAATCACCAAGAATTGTCCTAAAACGGCGCGAAACGCCGAAAAATTTGACATTTTCCTTTCGAAATGCAATTTTTGTCATTATAAAGACATATGTATAGGACACACAATTACTCAATTGGGCGCGAAGCGCCGAAAATGTTTGCGAATTTCAGACCTTTTTTGCAGTTTTTGTCTTCCCAAAAATCTTTGTACACGTGCAAAGACGATCCCGAAAAGTCTTTGTACATCGGGAGGAATCTTTGCCGAATACGAAAAAACGTGGGTACACAATACACATAGACGTCAAAAACAATGTTTTTCGACATTTTAGACGTATACATACGTATACAGTATACATATAACGTATATTGCTTTTAGGAACATAAGCGTAGAAAAATATTGGAAAAAAATGAAAAAATTTGATTGAATTGGACAAAATGTAGTCGAAAAATGACTAAAGGCGCTAAACGCCTAAAATTTGGCACTTTTGAGCCAAAATATAGCCAAGACGCTTTAAAATGCACTCTCTACGATAAAAGTTATAATTCTAGCTGTTGCGTTATGATTCTGTACCACTTTAATATCTGATTTTGATTCCAAGTTTTACAAACGATTAAAATTTTTTCAGCTACAATATCTTTCGGCAGACCCATCGTGCACGATGATCATTTTCTGGGCATTGTTGGCTTGGACGTATGCTTGCGTCATTTCGCATCTTCTCTTGTTTACTACGAATCAGCCGATTCTACGGCCTACGGTTTCTTAATCGATGGGCCAAGGTTTAGAATTTTAGAATCTTTAAAAATTTTCAAAAAAATTTGAAATTTTCGTTTACAATTTGGCAAATCGTTTGATTAGAATGTTAGAAATTGTTATTAAATGTGACTGAATCAATAGGATGGACATTTTTTTAATCCATCACTCCAATTTTTCAAAAAATTTAAAATTTTCGCTTAGAATTTGGCAAATCGTTCGACCAGAATGTTTGAAATTGTTATTAAATGTGACTGAATCAATAGGGTGGACATGTTAATCCATCACCTAATTTTTTAGAATTTTGGAATTTTTTTAAATTTTAAATTTTTAAAAAATTTAAAATTTTCGTTTAGAATTTGGCGTTTGACCAGAATGTAAGAAATTGTTATTAAATGTGACTGAATCAATAGGATGGACATTTTTTAATCCATCACCCAATTTTTTTAAATTTTAGAATTTTTAAATTTTTTTAAATATTCAAAAAAAAATAAAATTTTCGTCTATAATTTGGCAAATCGTTCGACCAGAATGTTCCCATTGTTCTTAAATCTGACTGAATCAATCGGATCGGACGATGTCTGCCTAGTTTTTAGAAAATTAAGCGAAATATGTAGGCCTGTAGCCAGGGGGGCGGATAAGGACGGGTCAGGGGCACTTACTATGCCACTTTTCCGAAAGCAAAGAAAAATTTTGTTCTTGACAAGGGTCCCTGAAAAAAAGAAATGAAAAATTCTCAAAGTGCATTTAAAAGATCACCAAAATAGTTTTTTTTGCGTTTTTTGAGCTAGTAAACGCAAAATTTTGCGGCGCTTTGCGCCGGATTAATTGCTTGTGTACAGTTTTTGTCATTTAAACCGTTCAAATTTGAGTACGACGTGGAAAAAATATCAATTTTTTCCGGCGCTTGCGCCGCGTCACAAATTTTCTGGTCGTTTTCTTTGCAGATCACAAAGATGGAGTATAAATGCAGGCAGTTATGAAATGTTTTATTGACTGATCGATGAGAAATCAGTTGCGCTGATAGGTTAAGCTATAAATTTTTTATGTTTGACGTTGGAATAAACTGTAAGATGTTAAAAATCTTCTTGAAATATTTCATTACCTTCCTGTAGAGCTCTTTGAGAACCGACCAAAAACGTCCTTATTTTCGACTACAACCTAATGGTTCTGGAGATATCTTACTTGAAAATTTTTTGTCCTCCCCGATATAAAATCCTGGCTACGGGCCTGGACTTATGTACATATTTATACTATTGCAGTAATACGTTTATGTACATGTATCACATACACACAAATAATTTTATTTAGTAAATTTGTAGAATGTGATGTGTGTATGCAGCCCGTATCCAGGGAAGCGGAGGTGCAGATCAAATACAAAACCTGAAGCTCAAAATGATTTATCGATCAGATAATGAGATTTTAGTTGTGTAGGTATACAGTTCAAACGATATATGTATATATATATATATACAGTACGCGCCTCGAATTTTGCATGCGCAGTCTCCATTAACTTTTGTTGCAGTCGGATTTTATTGAGCAAACCTTAGTGGGCATTAGTGGGCAGCTGTTAAGCACTTACAGCCATTTGACGGACTGCTTTCTAAGTACTGCGGCCGTTCGCGGACTGCAGTGGCCGTTAGATGCTGACTGCAGTTACTTCGCTGTTAGTACGGAAACATGTATAGTATCGCAGCTAGCATATTGCGTTATTTGTCACACTGCGTTTCAAAAGTGTGTACATGCTGCAGGTCCAGTCCGAGAAAAAAGGTAAAAATAGATAGGAATTTTTGTGCATATCATTATAATTCTCGTTTCCTCCATTGGAATCTCATCTAAGAGATAATGGGCATAAGAATGAAATAAAATAGTAATTCCTGTGTGCGATCAATTGCATATTGCTCTGCAGCAAAAGAGCATTTTAAAATTAATTTCAGGCTGAGAGCGTTCCGCGTTTTAAAACAAATTCATGGCCAATAAAGAGTAAAAGATTTAAAAATCATATAGACCCAAAATTTCTTTTGCCATTAGTTATATGATTTTAAAAAGCGCATCTTTTCGACTAAATCATAATTATAAATAAAATCAAAGCAAATTGCTCTTATCTTTTGAAGGAAAAAGTTTTTCAAAAAGGTATTTTCCTTCTTCTACAAACCATATTTTTCACTTTTATATTGCAAAATTGGGAAGAGAGAATGAATAGTGACTGCAAGGTCTAAGCTAAACATAAAATTTAACAAAATAGTGAAATATAGATGACAAATAGTTTTGAAAATTAATTGTACATCATGCATAGTGCGCTGAGTTCTTTTGGTTGCAATATTTCGATTTATTTCTAGTTAAGTCAAGTCGAAATTCTACGCTCAATCACTGCACATTTTACGCAGGAGATTTAAGTTTTACGCACAGCCCGTTGCACACGCTAGCCAATTCACTATCTGATTAGCATAATTTATGCGTCCTCAGTCAAACAGAGAGCAGGGAACTCGAGCGAAATCTTTGTGAGCTTGTGTATTAAAATATCAGTAGGTAAAAGTTTGTTGTTGTGTTTTCAAGCCGTGACTTGAATACATGTTTAGGCGTATGTCCGCTGAATAGCATAAATACAAAATGGTAGATACGCATATATAAGTACTTTAATTGAACAAGCCAAATTGTGAAGGAAGCTGGCTGGTCATAATAAAATTTGCGCGAAATAATAGAACGGGCAATATTTTTTGAACTATATGCCTGCCTGAGGGGACAGAAATATAGGTGGGCAGCACCGAAATTCTGGGAAGGGGGTGAAAAAATTTTCAAAGGTCAAAAAATAGTCTCAAAAGTGGTCGCATGGCGAAAAAACACCATTTCTCGACGTTTCTCATTGAGCACTACCCAATGGCATCAAAAATCGCTGAAAAAAGCAAAAAAATTCAAATATTGAATTGGGGGGTATTTTGATTTCTGGGGGTATTCCAACTTCTGGGAGGGGTGCATACCCCCTCCCCTCCCCTCGCCCATGTGTGGACAAACACCATATGATGTATTTCACTTCTGAACTGAATATATTATTGATGTGCATATCGTAAATAAATGAACAAAGCGAAGATACAAAATATTTTTGAAAGCGGATAATCCGGAGCTTTTTATCAATTCTGTATTTTAAAGGCATTATGATATTTATAATTTAGTTTATTTTAAAAAGAATTTTATGATGTACAATTAATTTGCGTCATCTATATTTCACTATTTTGTTAAATTTTATGTTTAGCTTAGACCTTGCAGTCACTATTCATTCTCTCTTCCCAATTTTGAAATATAACGAAATATAACAGTGAAAAATATGGTTTGTAGAAGAAGGAAAATACCTTTTTGAAAAACTTTTTCCTTCAAAAGATAAGAGCAATTTGCTTTGATTTTATTTCTAATTATGATTTATTCGAAAAGATGCGCTTCTTAAAATCATATAACTAATGGCAAAAGAAATTTTGGGCCTATATGATTTTTAAATCTTTTACTCTTTATTGGCCATGAATTTGTTTTAAAATGCGGAACGCTCTCACCCTGAAATTAATTTTAAAATGCTCTTTTGCTGCAGAGCAATATGCAATTGATCGCACACAGGAATTACTATTTTATTTCTTTTTATGCCCATTATCTCTTAGATGAGATTCCAATGGAGGAAACGAGAATTATAATGATATGCACGAAAATTCCTATCTATTTTTACCTTTTTTTCTCAGACTGGACCTTCAACATGTACACACTTTTGAAACGCAGTGTGACAAATAACGCAATATGCTAGCTGCGATACTATACATGTTTCCGTACTAACAGCGAAGTAACTGCAGTCAGCATCCAACGGCCACTGCAGTCCGCGAACGGCCGCAGTAGTTAGAAAGCAGTCTGTCAAACGGCTGTAAGTGCTTAACCACTGCCCACTAATGCCCACTAAGGTTTGCTTAATAAAATCCGACTGCAACAAAAGTTAATGGAGACTGCGCATGCAAAATTCGAGGCGCGTACTGTATATATATATATATATATATATATATATATATATATATATATATATATATATATATATATATATATATATATATATATATAATTGAAGCTCATTTATCATCAATTTAATGAATAAAGGCGCAAATAGGTAGCATTTTGTTAATAAAATCTTCTGATTATGCATAGTGAAGCATTTTGACCGAACTTCAGAACAAGTCTTCGAGCGTTAAAAATGAATTATTCATTTAACGAAACACATCTTATTGAAATCATCAATTAACAGCAAGAAGCGTGGACACTAATAAATAAAGTAAATTAAAATTAAAAACATCGACATATAGGGTGGAAAGTTCTTCTAATTCTACCATCTGTAGGCTAGAAGGATGAGTACTACAGAGTAGTTTTCAACTTAATTTGATCAAATCCATTTTTATTTTTCCATTTCGTGAGCAGAAGACCGTAAAACGCAGCTAGAATTTTAAAATAGTTTTTATGCAAAACTTTTTCCTGCAAATTATTCAAAAAAACCTGTTAAAACTTCGAAAATAAACTTCTATGTAAGTCTTTTGCATTACTAATATATCCCATGTTTGTTTCCATAGGCTTTTAAAAATGTGAAATGATAAACTCGAATAATTTAACCTCAAAAAGTTTTTTGTGGCTATTTTCATGTTTGTTTCTTACTAGTTGAATATTTAGCTGATGCACTAAAACCAAATTTCGATTTGACTAAAGAATCAACTACTGCACAAGCCAACCATGATTGCGCTACACTTAAACTTATAATACATTATTTAACTTTTATTTTTCTTCGAATTTCAATTTCATTACAATTTTTTGTTTGTTCAATACTTAAGTGAGAAAATTAATATGTATTCATAAATTAAAAATAATGAAGTCGTTACTAGCCGAATGAAATTTTGCCCTTAATATGTATATCCGGTGAAAAATAGATACAAATTTAACCCTTTTTGAAGAAGCATAGTATACTATATAATATGCTAATGTAGCATCGGCACCGGCACCGGTAAAAAAAGCGGCACTGGGACATCACTAATATATATATATATATATATATATATATATATATATATATATATATATATATATATATATATATATATATATATATATATATATATATATATATATATATATATATATATATATATATATATATATATATATATATATATATATATATATATATATATATATATATATATATATATATATATATATATATATATATATATATATATATATATATATATATATATATATATATATATATATATATATATATATATATATATATATATATATATATACGTATATATATATATATATATATATATATATATATATATATATATATATATATATATATACATATATATATATATATGCAGGCACGTTCCTCTGGGGAGAATGGGGGATCGGACCCACCAAAATCTGTCAGAAAAATCGGAAAAATAGGACTTTTTAAACTGCTATTTTTGGCCTTCTTGGGCTTAGTACCCCAAAAATTGGTGTTGGTCTCCCCAAAATAGGACAGCCAGCTATGTGCCTGTATATATGTTGTGTATGAGTATGAAATTGGAAGAAAATTTTTTGAAATTTTCTTCATTATTGCATACAGTTTGCCGAGATGCGCTCAAATGCCGTTATTTTTGCTCATCTGTTGTTTCTTTTGATATCTGACCTCGATGTTTTGCCCTCCTCCCTCCCCGAAATAAAATCCTGGATACGGGCCTGCATTTATATTCTAAATTTATTGTTTTTTGCATGTGTGACATAGAATGTGGACATAAAAAATTTTTTGTACATATGTACGTAGTTTTTCATAAATGCACACGGCCAAAATTTCTGGAAGGGGGATAAGCTGAGTTTCTTAGGGGGAATAGGGGTGAATGAGTAATTTTCTTACCATTTTAATGTCAAATTTTGACAAATTTTTATACGTAATTCGTTGTATTTTATTCTTCATGAATATTTACGTTAAACTTGCACGAAAACAACAAGGATAAGGGCAATTGCATGACCGGTAGCATCGAATAAATGCAAAATTTTGGTAGAAAATTGTCTAGATGAATAAATTGGACAGTCTTATGCTCGAAAAATAAGTATATCTACCTGAAATTATACTGTCAGACGTTATTTCACGCTTTTTCATGCTTTGAGCAACAGGTTCTGGCCCAAAATGGCCCGAGGGATTGTGCTTCTCAGAACTCCTGGTAGGTGGGATCAGTGTTTATTTTGTATTCGGCAAAATTTTTCCCGACGTACAAAGACTTTTGGGGACCGTGTTTGTACATGTACAAAGATTTTTGGGAAGACAAAAACTGCAAAAAAAATTTTAAAAATCGCAAAAATTTTCGGAGTAATTGTTTGTTCTATATATATTTATAATGTCAGAAATTGCATTTTAAAAGGAAATATGTCAAATTTTTCGGCGCTTCGCGCCGTTTTAAGACGATTATAAGGGATTTTTGCCCTCAGAAACCCAGAAATCAGCTCAAATACGCTACGAAAGGTCGAACAACTCCGTTTTCGCCACACTAAAATTGCTACTGTACCATATTATAGTATCCAAAAATTTGTGTGTACAAAATATACAAAGACTTTTAGGGACCGTCTTTGTACATGTACAAACGGACCTTGTACAAAAAACCGGGTAAGATACCCCATATTCCCAGTGTGCATGTATGATTTTTTTGTATTTGGAGTTTCCAAATTTAACTTGTATTCTTTCATCGATCTTTTCTCGTTTGTTTAGCCACTATGTTATATCTAATCTACCAAACTTTTCGTCATTCGACTTTTTCCGTATAGGCAAACTTGGTTGCATCCTCGATTATCGTCTGGGACCAAGGAAACCACTTTTCCCATTGACATTGATGCGGTGGAAAAAGATTTCCCCATGCAAACTGTTTCAAATAACGAGAATAATAATGGAATTGAGGTTTCAAGTGTTTTTTACGCTTACGAAGCTGGCGACTCCTCGAATGATACTCGAAATTCACTGACACGCTATCATTGGCGTAGGTACCTATTTAAATTGTATTATATTTAAATTGCATATAATAAATAATACATATTCAAATTGTAATGATAATAATAATAATAATAATAATAATAATAATAATAATAATGAATAATAATAATAATAATAATAATAATAATAATAATAATAATAATAATACATAATAATAATAATAATAATACATAATAATAATAAGAATAATAATAATAATAATAATAATAATAATAATAATCATAATAATTAATAGTAATAAATAATAAATAATATGTACATATTTATTATGTACATAATTAAATTGCGCATTGTTCAGAAATACAAATTAAACAAATATCATTAGAAGTATATTTTTTTAAAATTTAGACTGGGATCAGCACTAATTTTAAGATTTTTCTTATCGGTAATAAAAGTAATTTTAGAATGAGACTAGCGTGATTAAATGACTTTTCGGACTTATTTATAGTCTTTTCGGCTATCTAGCCATGTTAAAAATATCGGTGAAAATCTGTGAACTGAAATGCGTCGATTTTACGAGTATATTTCTTAATCCATTATTTTCGCAGTATGAAAACTTTGTTTAAACAAATGTTTCAAAATGGGATCAGTCGACGCTAATTTTTAATTTTTTGGCATCCTTAATGAAAACATAGTTTACTTAGTTACGTCATTTCAGAATGAGGCGAAAATGATTAAGAGATTTTTCTGGCAAGTTAGCGGGCTACATAGACATGTCAAAAACCTTGCTGTCGAAATCTTAATCTGATAATACGTTTATTTAAAATTCAGCTTTTCGAAAATCCTTTGTTTTTTAGTGCTCAAATCACTTTTTTGTTCCTATAAGTTAGTACGTAATTTTCTTAAGTTATGAAAGTTTTTGGAATATATGTGTCTTAATTTTCGTTGTGCATTTAAGCAGAGTTATGTAGAGGGTTGATCATTAATTATTGAGTTATTATTTTTCAAATTATTAAATAGAGTCAGCTAGCCTATGTATGTGTTGTATGTGCCCTAATCCACTTTATTTGCATTATGCCGTATGCTGAAGTAAATTAGGAGGAACGTTGAGTTATAAATAAGAAAAATCCAAAACGATACCTTACGTATAACAAGATTGAAAGCTACAGACAATAATATATGTACGAAATGTCAGTGTAGAAACGCGACACGCTACTACAGTAATCCATTGACATGTGGTGCGCATGTTAGAACAACAGGAATTAAACGCATATATTGAAGGGACATAACAACTGAAGGGAACCGGTCCGAGCTTAGCATGTAAAAACTGCTGAGTGAGGAGTCAGCGCTGATAAAGGCCATTTGGTTCGCCCAATAGCACCGGTTTTATTAATGCGTGTGCGCGCTATAGTATACACAGCTGCAAAATCCGCAAGATAGCTCAGTCCGAGCTGGTGACTATAAACGAACATATGGTCAGCCCGTTAGGTGGTCCAAGTATATTGACCTAAGGATTATTGATTGAACTCGACTGACGTGCACAGAGACATGCGGAGTATATTACTAAATGAATATTATTACGGGGTTCGACAGACATAAATACGCGGAGTGACCCGTGTGAATACATTAATGATTACTACCCACTACTGGGCGTGACAGAAAGTCGGTAAACAGGAAACGAAAAATCGAATAAAAATACGCGGACTAAAATTTACATGATTGGCAAATGACATACATACTAAAGCATAGGAATAAAATAACGAAAATAAGTGGTGGTAAGAAATATCGGTCGTAAGAAGAAAAACACTGTACAGAAGCTTGCAACCTAAGCAACGTCCTGCAAAGACACAAAATATTCAAGTATCACTTATTTCCGCGATTCGAGCAAATTTTCTAAATTCAATTTTTCTGTTATTTTCGTATTATTTTTCTACGAACTTTTCTGATAAATTTCGGCGCATAATACGAGCTTTTGTGCCTTAAATTAGGGGCCGTCACATTTTTAGAAGCTTGAGGTAAGGAATGCCGTTAATGGCGAATTATGAATTAATGAATTGAGTTATGAATGAATGAATGAATTAATTAATTGATTAATTGATTTGTTGATTAATTAATGGATTTATTAATTAATTAATTTCTATTTGACTTAATTATTACTCGTACAGATCCAAAATACCAATTTGATATTGGTGCTGAAATTCAACCGCATGACAGAAAGCGTCAGTACGTCGGAAAAGCTTAACAGGAAAAGTAGATACATTTTCTTTATTTTTTATGCCGTAATTTATTTCCTTCAATACCTTGCCAATGTTGGTTTACAACTCTTACTTAATGTTATTACTTTTTGCAATTTAAATATATTTGTATGCGCGCGCGAAGTCGTTCCTGCACATGTTTTTCGTATTTTATAAAAATGTGATCTGCGCTGCTGCTCATTATTCAAACGTTTTAAGTAATTGAACGGAAGAATGAAATTTTGTTACTCTACCGATTAAATACTATTTTTCAGGCGTGTAATATTCAAAAGTTTGATACAAGCTGAGATATAATTTTTTGTATTCGAGAAAATGCTCAGATTTCAGCTTCTCTGACTATTATGTCAGATATTGTTGCTTAAATAATGTATGTATAAGCCTAGCATGGGAATTTCGGGGTCAATCAGCACAAATGATTTTGGATGGTTTCTCACCCCCTTTCCCTTGCAAAACAATTTTTATCCCTGACAAAAATTTTTCCTATCCACTCAAGAATTATTTCCCAAAAGAAATTGTAGAATACGTTCTTTTCTAAGCCTTTTTGATTATATTCTAGTTTATATTTCTTCGATTTTTTTATCGCCTGGGCTCCAGAGCAACGAGTACGCCTCTAATTTTAGGACGTAGAAATAGAAAATTTCTACAAAATTCAACGAAATTGAACAAAATATGATCGTAAAGTCAAAAAATATAGTCTTTATTCGGCGCGAAGAGCCAAAAATCGACACATTTGAGCCAAAATATCGCTGAAGCGCTTAAAATTATTCTAATAACTAATATAATTAATTAATCTTTCAAGCTAATAATTAAAATAATTACTACATATGATTAATCAATTATTACTTAATCGTTAAAGCCATGCGGAATAATTGCCAATGTTTTTCTTTCTTGGTCCTTAGTATCGGCTTTAAACGGTAAAATTTTTTTCTATATCATAGCGATGCTTACTAACTTCATGACTTATCATCGTATCGATTTATCAATCAACAAGGATATGCGAGTTTGCGTTCAAGGCCGAACCCTATTTAATACAGGTTTGTTTATTGGATGAAGTATTAATATCATTATTATTATCATTTACATATTTATTCATTTCTTGTATGCATAACACACATATACGTTGATATTTACTATGTGCATGCTAGCCCTTAGTCAAGAGGGGGGCAGTTCCCCCTCGAAACCAAAAAAGCTTTTGTTTTTCACGAGGATCTCCCGAAGAAAGAAATGTAAAATTCCCGAAGTGCATTCAAAAGGTCGCCAAAACAGATTTTTTGCGTACTTTTGAGCTAGTAGCACAAAATTTTGCGGCACTTTGTGCCGGTTTAATTGTTCCTGTACAGTTTTCATCATTAAAAGTGTTCAAATTTGATTTAAACATAAAGGAAATGTCAAATTATCCCGACGCTTCGCGCCGAATCACGAATTTTCTGGTTGTTTTTCTCTGCAGAGCACACAGATTGAGTACAAATACGAAAAGTTAAGAGATGGCTAATGAACTGGACGGACCAGAAATCAGTTGCACGGACAGTTCAAGCCATAAGTTTTTTGTGTATAAGTTTGAAATAGACTGGAAAAGAATTTTAAAATTTTTCTTCGTTATTGTGTAGGGCTCGTTGAGAAACGTTCAAAAATGCCCTTATTTTTGACTACTCTCGGGTATTTTGCAATTTACTGGAATTTTTATTTTTTCGTTAAAATAACTTTTTCTGACATCTTAAAGGTCAGCGATTCCAAATAAACCAATCATTTTGCGCGGGAACTATTATTTTTTTCTGTTTGAAATTTTTAAAAAAAGTTTAAAAAAATTTTCATCTTTTTCATGTTTTTTTCGGTTTTACTTGATAAGATATAGGAAAATCTGAGTTTTTGCTTCTAATATACTTAGGCTTAGGCTTAGTATATCTGAAAAGGTGTTTTAAGGTGCTTAGGTCGAGGTCGCTCCCGCTCAGGTCAATGTATAGATGCTTAGGTCGATGTATAGATACTTAGGTCGATGTATAGATGCTTATATCGACGTAAGAATGGTTATTAAATTCTTAAGATTTCCATATTTTGTGTTGAAAAGTTTCATGATACAGTGTTTTCCGCGCGAAATGATTGATTTTTTTGGAATCGGCGACCTTTAAAATGGCAGAAAAAGTTGTTTTCAGGAAAAAACAAAAATTCCGGTAAAGTGCAAAAATTCCCTACTCTCTAATAGTTCTCGAGATATCTGACTTTCAAAATTTGTCTCCTCCTGTCCGCGAAATATAATCCTGGCTACGGACCTCTGTGTACGTTACATACATACATACTCTCTACGTATTTCGCAGTTTAAAGTTTAAAGTTAAAGTGAAGCTAAAGTTTAAAGCCAAAGTTGAAGTTTAAAGTTCAGAGTTAAAGTTCTTAAAGTTAAGGTTAAAAAATTAAAGTTGTAGTTTGAAGAAATTTTGAAGTTCACATTGAGAGAAATGCAAAAGAGGGAACAAAAATGTCTCTAACAAAATCAGTTTTATAATTTGGTAAAAGTTAAAAAGTTGATTAATCTCACTCAGCATATGGCTGAAGCGCTTAAATTTTATCTCTTCAGTTCGAATGAAAAATCCACTCGAACGCCCATTCTAACGTTTGATTTCTGATCCAAATATGGATTTTTTAAATTTATTTTTCATTGAAAGCAAACTTAGCTGCCTATGCATGCATGTTAATGTTATTCACCGAAGCTTATCAGATCAAGAGAAGGATTTTTATTAAAAATAATTAAAAATTAAAAAATAATTCATTAAAAGTAGTATTTAATCATATCATATTTTTACTTAAGCAATCGAGAACAGCTATAATTGCACGGTCGTGTAGTAGAAAGTTGTAACCTTAATTTTTTCGGTCCAAACCAATACTGATTTCAAAGGATTTTATTTTATTTTAGTCCAGTTCTCACCTTAAATTCGATTTTTTAATGTTTCTTGTACGATTCTGGGTTTGCAAGCATTCATGATTGTTTTTTGATTTTTCTAATGTATGCGTTACTTGACTGTACATTTTTAATTCGGATTGAATTTTGATTTTAATTATAATAAATCGTAATTTTAAATGATTTATCTGTATTTTATCAATCATCCTAGCGTTTTTCTTTCGGATAAATTTTTTATTTCGTTTCCAGAAAGATGCGGTCTTTACTTAGCTCCGAAGTGTTTCGAAAAATCTTACGAAAGGATTTTGATCGACGAAGATTTAAGAACGGCTCAAGGATATTGGGCTTATATAACAGATCATACCAAATTAATCACTAATCCTGGTTTAAAGGTACATAATTACTATAATATATATGCCAGCGTAGGAATTTTACGTGAAACGAAAAATTTGTCATAAAATGCCCATTTTTGGGCTTAAAAACGATAAAAATCCGAGTAATTTGAATATATGGTGCGAAAAATTTGACACTCTTGCGCCAAAAGATTGCTAAAAACGCTCAAAATAACAAGTTGTCTACGTTTTTTGTGAAATCAAATTTTTTTTGGGGGGGGGAATGTAAGTCTTTGGGGGTAGATACCAAAGATAATCTATTGTTGCTTTATGGATCGTTTGCATGAAGCAAACGTTTGTATGTTTACTATAATCGCAGCATACATAGGTACATATGTATACATACATATGCAGTGCAGTATGTAATGAAAGAATGCAAAAGTTGTGCGGACGCCAAGAGACGATAAGAAACGTTGAAATACAGAGTTTCAGAGTTTCAATACACAGGTGGCCAGGCACGTATTCCTGGGGGAATGGGGGGGGTTTGGACCCTCCAAAATTCAGAAAAATCGGAAGACTTTTTAAACATTATTTTGTGCTATTTTTGGCCTTTTTAGGCTCAGTCCATCCTAAATTGATGTTGGCTCCCCCCTAAAAAAATAGGACGACCAGCTACGTGCCTGCAGGTGACACATTCAAATTAGGGGGAGATAATGAACTTTTGAGAAGTATGAAATATATGTGGCTACGAGATTTTAGGAGATGGGGACAGGCACCCTAGAATCTCAAGCAAATTTACGGTGCCTTCCTGACCATCTTGAGATCTGGTAAGACTTTTCTTTATTCTTCACTTTTTCTATTTTCCTTATTATTTGTTCTAAACAACATATTTAAAATCTTCACAGGTTTTTATAGCATCTTTAAAATCTTTTAAACATTTATGGTTGCTGACCATCTTAAGAGCTTGAAAATCCACCGCAACACACTGCCCGGAGGGCCTAGTTGACCACCTGCAACTTTCATGGAATTTCAAGCAAACATATGTACTACATACATACACGAACCAACTAAGTTAGGCAAAATACATATTAGCCCTTGATTTGCTCTGGGTCCTTAGCTACGCCCAGACATGCACATGGAGGGGCTGGGGGGGGGGCTCCTGACCCCCTCCCCTAGAATGGAATAATGGAAAATATTATGGGAAAACGAGGCGAAATGAAGGCCAAAAACAGTGAAAACTGAAAATTTTCTTCAAATGTGCTTCGAATTGACGACCGTAAATTGGGTAATAACATAGTCTTAACGCTATTTTAGCGCTTATACTAGTTTTTGACGTCATTTTGGCTTAAAAAAGCTCAGTTTTTGACCATCCTGACCGGCTGATCGCCCCTAGATCGGCCATACTGTACACCTATGGTTACGCCTCTTTCTCACTAAGAAGCCTTTATGTCACCATTATGCTCTGACCACAGAAAGTGTTGATTCTTGATTTTTTGATCTTGAAGCCAGTAATTTAACGCTTCGAAAAAACTGAAAACCCGATAAAAACAGTCTTTATACTACTAAAATCTTGGTACACTTATGTTAGCTTTTCTTTGGCTTGGCCTATCTTATATGGCCAAATTTAATTTCCAAGCTACATATGTGCAAGCAGGCGCGTATTCAGGATTCGTGTAGGGGCGAACCTAGGATAACTTGGTTTGCCAATCGGAAACTTCGTTGGGAAGGCCACTACACGTCGCATTTTCCGAGGTTTTTAAGGTGCCTCATCCATCAAAATCATAAACTTCAAACTATTCGAAAAAAATATTTCTCTCTTTCAATTGGTTTTGAAATGCGTCGTCTTTGACCGCACTCGAGGCAAAATTATGTAACATCCTTCGTCGATTCTTTACTATAATTCCTGTTTTGGGATGAAAAGAATTTGATTTCGATTATATACACGTGTACAAAAAATACTATGAAATGTGTCGGAATCCGGTTTTGAAGAATTAAGCGGGTTTTGAGATAATTTTTTAATGTTATTATCAGACTCTTTCTATCTCTTGCTGCATTTTTCCTACGAAATTTCAAATTTTGTTTGGAAAACTTTCTAGGATTAAGAAAACCTAGAAAACACGAAAGTTAGAAAAATCCCAATAATCCTTTGCGCGCATCTCTGATTGAAGTGTAGTTCTGTACATTGTGTAATGCACGTGCTTTGAATTATCAAACAGGAATTTCTTTGTAATTAGCCAGAACACAGCTGAAGCCAGCTTATTCATTAGTTTCATTGCTATTAATAATTTTAAAGAGCGAAAAAATTCGGCACGATATCGCTGAATGGGCTAACATTATTGGTCATTGGTGCCAACCGCATGAACGAACGCCATCCAATCGAATTCGAAACGGAGACACTAATAATAAGCCTATTATAAGGAAGTAAGCTTTTGATTGTGTCTGATCTTTTTGCATTATTCTTTTAATTGATGGCGTCATAATAGTAACTATTATGACGTCATCAACATTGGTAACTATAGAAGTAATAGCAATAGTCCCATTTTTATTATGCAATAGCCTCTAACGCCTAACAGCCGACAATGTATAAATAGCTAATACCACTAAAGTCAGCCTAAGCATAAGGAAAAAATGAAGTAGATTATTATTATTGATTATTTTAACAACGTACGTTACTATTCTATAGAAGCGCCTTTCTTCCTTAAGTTTATACATATTTTTATTTTTTATTCCTTTGTTTACTTAGCCTATTTTTATTTTCTCATACCTATTTATTATTGTTTATAAAACTGCAGGTTTCTGTCTTTATGTCTATCTATGTACATACGTAATTTCGTATTTAGTGCAAAAGCAATTATTTTTGTAGGTTTCTGGCGACAACCGACGGCATCGTAGTAACTTACCCGGCTTTTTACTTGCGTCAGGATTACGACCCGTCCGTTCAGGAATGGTAAATTTACGTGAAATATTGGATGGGATTTTCCACCCAAAGTCAGTCGTCCTTTATCCCTAGAAAAATTGAGATTTTTTTATTCCTCCATTTTTGGCCAAAATCGGTTGCCATTTCTGGATTGCAAAAATAGAAGGTCGTTTTTTCCACTGTAGAAATGACCGACTATCCCTCCTAAAATTTTGAGCCGTCACATGCGTGATGGTAAGCTTATGTAGAATTCTGCAACGATTCGATCGTTTCGCGGTTTGCGTCACGTGACTAAAATTTTATCGGTGCTTAAACTTTTAAGCTTACATTATTTGGGGGTTTTCACCTCCACAAAATTCTAAGCTTCACTCACCCTCCCAGAAATTTTTCGCTCCCCAGAATTCGCGATTTTTCAAAAGCTACCAAAATTTCCTGTAAATTCGTACAAAATGTGCTTTTTTAACATTTTTCGCTGTCTATTTGCTCAAAAGTGTCAAAGTTTCGCGCCACATACTCATGTTTTTACTATATTTTGTTCAATTTATTCGACTTTTTGATTTTTTTAAATTTTCCGTATGCTTTTGTGCGCTAGAAAGATAGAGCATCGTTGGAAACGCCGAAAAATTTTTAAAGCGTACCGACCATTTTTGGGCTTAAAAAGGAACATTGAAATTTCACCCTACCCCCAGATTCCCATCCAGTGCAAGCATGCCTTAAAGTGTTTGTCAGCTTTTTCCTTTTCCTCCACATTTATTTAGACGAGTTAAGAATAGTTGCGAAATTTGCATGTTTATTCGATTTTTTCCACATCTCCTGAATCCATCGTTTTTCGTATGTATATTTTCGAAACGCCGTATTCTACGATTAATTACTTAAATCAGCTTCGCTTGATTTTAAGCTCATCCTGCGGTATCATGCTTGCTGGTTTCCTATTTCGTTTTGATCGGGGCTCTTTTAATATCAATCAAGTGCGGTAGTGTTTTTTGTATTGGACGGAGATTTTTTTACTGTTCAAGGACTTTTCGAAACCTTGTTTGTGCATGCGCAATGATTTTTCAGGAGATCAGTGTTGTAATTTTTCATTTTTCTGTTCTGTACGTGCCTTCACTCGTATAATGGCCAAAATTGAGTTTTGAAGACAAAAACTTGCAACTTTGCGCCGGCTTTTGCGTTATTTTCTTTATAGCTCAACAATGTGTCAAATGACTTAAATTACCAGGCACGTATCTGTGGGGGAATGGGGGGTTCGGACCATAGGTGGGCAGCACCTAAATTCTGGGGGGTGGAAAAATTTCTGGGGGCGGGGTGAAAAATTTTTAAAGGTCAAAAAATGGTCTTAAAAGTCGTCGGAAAAATAGTACTTTTTAAACGTTATTTTGTGCTATTTTTGGCCTTTTTGGGCCTAGTCCCCCTCCCCAAAATTGGTGTTGCCCCCCGCGAAATAGGACGGCCAGCTACGTGCCTGAAAATTACTCGTAACGTTTTATTGTATCACTTTAGTTTAGCACTTTAAGGTGATGTTTATCAGTTAAAACTCAGAAGGTGACTCGATCGTGGTAAAGATGTGGAAACTGTTTTGTGCCTGTTAGGCAATTTTTTTATCCGTTTGTTTTCGCAAAGCGGCAAAAAATTTATTATACGGAAAGAAATTAAAGAATTTTGGCTCTTCGCGCCTATTTCCTTTTTGACCTTTATTTTTTATTATAAAAAATTGTTAATTTGATTTGAAAATGGTAAAAATGTCAACATTTTCTAGCCCTTCGCGCCGTTTCGGCAAATTATTCATTGACAAGGACCATACCTGTAACGGCTCAAGATTTTGGGGGTTACAGCTATTTTTAGGAAAGGAGGGTGGGGTGAATGACCTCCAATTTTTGGCCAAAAACGCCTTAAAACGGCCAGAAAATTCAATTTTTTTCAAATTGGGGGTTCAGAAATTTTATGGCTTTGGGGTGGGGTGAGGGTGACGTCCGACTTTAAGAGAGGATCTTCCAACCTTCCATTTACAGTCAAGGACCCAGAAGTTGGCCAAAGTACACTAGTAAAGGTAAACAAAAACTCAGACTTTGCTCACTGAATGCAATGCTATATTAGGAATGTCCCGAAGCCGACTTTTTTACCGGAGTCGGCAAAACATATATGTATGCATGTATGTATAAGTAGGGGCGTACTCAGGATTTTTTGAGGGGGCGGTCCTAAAATTTGTGACCTTATATTTCGGGACATATCCGATGGTTCACAAAATAAAGCGCATTTTTGGCGTTTCTGAATGTGATCTATCCATGAAGCTCACATAATTCAAATTTGCCAGAAAAACTTATTTTCTTTGAATAAGCTCTTAAAAGTAATTTTTCGATCTCGCTTAAGACAAACTTATAAAAAATATCGATCTTTCAGTGTGAAGCACGGAAAATTTTGAGATTTTTTGATAAAAATATGCCAATTTTTCATAATCTTCCTTGCATTATCTTACAAACCTTTCAAAAAATTCTTTGGGTCCAAGGCATGCATATAACGGCTCGAAATTTTGTAAGGTTTCGGCCATTTGGGGGGGGGGTAGATGTGACCTCCAATATTCGACCAAAAATGGCCAAAAAATGCCTAAAAAGGCCAAGGGTCAAAAATTTTCTGGCTTTTGGGGGGCTTTAGGGAGAGGGGGAACGTTCGACTTTGGTTGGGGGATCCCCCATCCCCCTCTAGCTTGTATGGTTTACTGTGCAGCATGAATAGTGATCGATCGTTGCAGCATATGCAGCAGGTGGTGGCACTGCAAAGGTTTATAACCAAAAACTTTCCATCCACTCCCGGAACTGGAGCAGGAATCATCTAAGATTTAAGATTTATTATAATTCGTGAAGATTTCTGTCACACACGATTACAAACTAAAATTGTTTTAGGACATCTATTATTCAATTTTGTAGCTAGCCATATTCTCACGTTTCTTGCCCTTAAACATATATTGCAAGTTCTTTATATAATAATAATAATAATAATGATACTTGGAAAATTTCTAAAAAATCGCAAGGAAAATAAGATATCATAGTGGAAAATGCGAAATCCTAGACACACGGGTGAATAGTAAATTGCGCTCACGTGTGTTTATAAAAAACGCGGAAATGTTTATAGAACTGTGCTGACCACTGGCATCAGTGGATCTATAATTTGTTAGAATATCAAGCCGAAATTATGAGATGCAGCAGGAATCAACTGATTTAATGAGTGCTTAATATTTATCTTGCCTTTTTATGATAATGTAAAATAAAATTGCGCTTGAAAATTCGGAAGGTCCGAGCAAAGAATGCTGGAATCACTAAAATTAAGCTGCTAGATATTTTTAATCATGCACATGGAGTAAAATAAATGACCTTGCTGAGAAACGTATTGGTGCAAAGCGCCCAAAATTTTTATGACTACTTCAGTTACTGTGGAAACCGAAGCTGCTTGTTTGTGTTAAAAATACTGCTTATGAAAAATGAATTTAATTATTCTCTAAGCTGCAGTCAAGGTCATGGATGGTGAAAAAAGGTCGGAATATCTAGCATTGATCGATCACCTGACGTATTGCTAATCTGAATATAATTTCTAAAATATATATTAAAAGGCAAACTCTTCTGTCATAAAAGCTAAGCTAAATCTAATTTTAGAAATATATACATAAATAACGAACTCTTATAATAAAGCGTTATCTTAATATTAAGATAATAGCTTGTTGTCATAACCTATCTTGAATCTGTAACTTATATTTAAATTAAAATTTTGTATATATTTTTGTCTTACAATATCTATCTAAACTTAGTACATATCTATTATTTATTGATGTTTATACTAATTATACATATATGTATACAGGCTATACGTAAACACAATCGTTAGACCTTAATAAATACCTATATTCAGTGTTTTTTGTACATGGTCCGTTTGTACATGTACAAAGATGGTCCCCAAAAGTCTTTGTACATTTTGTACACACAAATTTTTGGGTACTATTATGTGGTATAGTAGCGACTTTAGTGTGGCAAAAACACAGTTGTTCGACTTTTGGTAGTGTATTTTAGCTAATTTCTGGGTCTCTAAGGGCAAAATCACTGTTAAAACGGCGAAAAATTCGATATTTTTACTTTTGAAAGCAATTTCTGCCATTATAAAGTTATATAGAACACAGAATTACTCATCTCGGCGCGAAGCGCTGAAAATTTTTGCTAATTTCAAACTTTTTTTGCAATTACACGTATATATACCCCGGACCCGTTTTTTTGAGTCCGGTTGATCACTACTAACATGCCCCGCCTCCCCTGCGTATGTTCGTTCATGTGTTCAAATATATGTGATGCTTCAAATGGGAATTTCGTAATTTATTTTAATCCTATCCTGTTGCATCATATTCGCAGGTTTCGGCGCGCGACGCGTCGCGTCGGCGAAGTCGTTCTGTCGCCGCCCTATTTGGACGTTTCGGGTTACGTCGTTCCGATGAGCGTCGCGTTGACGTCGCGGCGCGGCGACGGCATCGTTGCCGTCGCGTCGTTGCACTGGCCCATGGGGCTGCTGTACGCGCGCGTTAAAGAAGCGGCTTTCGGACGATACGCCGACGTCGGCGCCGTCGCTGCGACGGCCGCTTCTGACGTATTAGCAAGTAAGCAAGATGAAAATAAAAATAAACTAAATGAAAATTCATTTATTCATCAGTCAGTTGATTAAATTGCTTTATATTTATTTGTTTCATTACTAAATTGATTAACTTAATTTCTTTTAGGCTGATTTTTATATACTTGGTCGTCCCTCCATCCGCCTCCCCCCGATGCCGGAAAATTTTTGACCTCCCCTATTTTTGGAAAAATTTGCATTATTTTTTGCCATTTTCAGGTGTTTTTTTGGCCGTTTTTGTTTAAAAATTGGAGATCATTTAAATCCCTCCCCCGGAAAATGGCCGGGGACCCCCAATCCGAAATTTAAAGCCGCAACGTTTATGATTAAGGAGCATTGATTTATCATTGATTATTGATTTATTTAACCATTCATTGATTCATTCTGTCTATGATTTTATTCTCAGTTTATTTCATTTGTGCATCTTTGCTCCATTTATTTATTTTATTCGTTTTATCTTTTTATTTTTATCCTTGATTCATTTTGTTTTTCTACTTTTGCTCAATTTGTTTGTTTATTTGTATCTATTTTCTATTTATTCTTATTCCTGATCCATGTTATTTGCATATTTTCGTTTACACATTTATTTGTTGATTTTGTCCATTTATTCATTCATTCGTTTATTTCTTCATTTCAGTCGATTTATTTATTTATTTTATCCATTTATCTTTATTCCTGATTCATTTTATTCGTTTATCTCTACTCCATACCTGAGCAATAGCCTAAGCTTCAGCCCGTCCAACCTAGAGCTCTCAAAGGTTAGTTTGTCCCTAGTTAGGCTGAAAATGGGTTAAAAAAGGCAATTTCTTTTGATTTTCGACTGTTTTTTTACATTTTTTCAGAATTAGCCCATCTAAGTGGACCCTTCAGCCCGTCCAGCTTTTGTGCCAGCCCGTTCCGTGGACGGGCTGGGATGAGCCATTGTCCAGGTGTGCTCTGCTCCATATATTTATTTATTGATCTTATCTATCTATTTATTTGATTACATATTTAGTTTTATTAATTTATTTATTCAGCCTTCGTCTATCTTACAGTATTTGTAAGCTGCTATTTATTGCCTGCATTTTTAATGTTTTGCAAACGGTAAACAGTGCACAGAAATTATAACTAAATTTAATTTATAATTATAAATTTGAAATAATAATTATGATTAATTTTAAGAAATTACTTCCAATGACGATTGTTTTTTGATGGACTCCGGTGGCTACGTTGTGGCCCACCGCAGTGGTTTGGCCGTTGATGGCATTGGCGCATCGGCCGTGGACGGACTGGGACCGCATGCCTTTGAGCAAATGCATGTCACGCACAAGGTGGGATTTTCTTTGAATTTTTTCCGCAAAAAATAAAAATTTTTTTGCAATAATTTGTTTCCTAATTATACAATTTTTCCTAAATTGGGGAAGGGGTTAACGACCAATCGTGTTTTTTTGTCAAAATTGCAAAAAACACCTAGAAATGGAAAAAAATGAATGCTTTTGCCAAAAATGGTTCGGGGTAAAAATTTTAGCTTTGGAGGACTGAAGATGACCGACTTAAGTGGGGATCCCAAATCCCACTGTTGCATGTATGGTGATAATTTTATTCAAAGATATCCAAGTTACATACATACATATGTGCATACATGATCGCTGGGGTTTAGGGGAGTTCACCTCCAACCCTTCCCCCAGAATTCGCGATTTTGCGAAAAGTTTTCAAAATTTGCTAAAAATTCGTAGAAAAGGTGTTTTCCTGAGCGTTAAGCTTTTTTAGCTAACGTTTTGCTTAAAACTAACAAATTTTCGGCGCTTCGCGCCAATGCGCTCATGTTTTAACTATATTTTGTTCAGTTTGTTCGACTTTTTAGGTTTTTTTCGAAATTTTTTAAATGTTTTTAATGCTCCAGAAAGATGGAGCATTATCAGAAACGCCGAAAAACGATGTTTATGACGCATACCGCCATTTGTAGGCTTAAAAAGGTACTTTGAAATTTCGGCTCCCCCTCCAGAATTCCCATGCTGTGCGTGTCTGCATACATGTGTGCCAAGTAAAACTTTGCATTCAATTATATATGAGATTTTTTCACATTGAAATAAGTTTATCTTTTATTATTTGTCTTTAACCTGTCATTTCCAATAGGGAATTATTTTTGTGGAGTTTTTAAATTTGCTTTTTTAACCCTTTTTATTGCATAATGAAACTTATTTCATACTACGTATTAGTCGAAATTTGACGTTTTTGTTTTTTCAGCAAAAAATTATAAATTGGACTTTACATCGCTTAAAAAAGGGCCTTTTCCCGATTTTGGAGCCCTGAAAGTTAAAACGCCCATCGGCCGACATTTTTATCAAATTTTATATTCGTGCAAAGCTCAAAAACAGTTTTCATTGAAGAAATATTATGCTGTCGTCTTCACTATAGAAGGCGAAACTTGGGTCTTTCGCACACATGCACAGCGTAGGAATTCTGGGGGGGGGTTGAAAAGCTAAAGTGCCTTTTTTGGGCCTAAAAATGGCCGGTACGCGTTGAAAAACATCGTTTTTGGCGTTTCTGACGATACTCTATCCTTCTAGAGCATAAAATCATGAAAAAAATTTCGAAAAAAGTCGAATAAATTGACCAATATATCGTTTAAAACATGAATATATGGCGCGAAGCGCCGAAAATTTGGCGATTTTGAGCAAATATATAGCCAAAAAACCCTTAAAAAGACTCTTTTTTACCAATTTTCAGGTAAGCTTAGGAAACTTTTGAAAAATCGCCAATTCTGGGGGGGGTGAAAAATTTTTTGCGGGGGTGAAAAATGATTCTGCGGGGGTGAAACCCCCCAAACCCCCTCCAAGATCATGTATGGTCTTTCGCTTTGTTACCATACATGATTTTAGGGAGAGCAGAAAAATTTTCGCCCTTTCACCCCGAAAATTTCCACCCTAGAATTCGCGATTTTCGAAAGTTTCCAAAAATTTCCAAAAAGTTCGTAGGGAAGGTGGTTTTGAAGCGTTATTTGCGCAAAAGTGTCAAATTTTCGGCGCTTCGCACCATATACTCATGTTTTAGCTATATTTTCTTCAATCTATACTACTTTTTGATTTGTTTGAAATTTTTTTGTTTTTATGCGCTAGAAAGAGAGCATTGTCAGAAACGCTGAAAACGATGTTTTCGACGCATACTCGCCATTTTTAGGCCCAAAATAGGCACTTTAGAGTTTCACTTCCCCCAGAATGTCTATGCTGTGCATGTCTGCTTGCTACCTACACATGATTCTTGATTTGCTTAAGTGCATTTGTTTTTTTGTAATGAATTTGTACATAGATCGGTGGACAGCGGTGTCCTGATTTAATCTGAATTTGAAGTTCAAATCCTAAAAGCTTCCGCCGAAAAACTGCTTTTCCCTTGTTTTTTTGGTCAAAAGAAAAATTTACCCTAATGTACATTATAGTCAGCTTTTATATTAAAGTTAGCAGTACTAATTATAGCCGTAACTCACTGAGTGAATAGCCGATTAAGTCAACTGAATTTACGCTACGTTTCAGTCAAGCCTAATGATGTTTTTTGTATGTATTTTTGTGTATAACACGCTTTTTTTGCTGTAAGGAAGTGTTTTATATACCATTTTTAGAAGATCTGGATTGTGTAAGCTCATTTTTACGATAAAATCTCTATATAGAATATGAATTCATCGATGGGGAAACACGCTGGGATAATTTTTGACTCTTTAGATTTTTTTAGACATTATTTCTACATATATTCAACTAATTGATACATAAATGTCTGTGGACAAAGGTGAAATTCTGTACATTGTTTCTGGAATAAGGTTACAATTGTGAAGTGCAATGTTTGCTTAGTTTAGTCTGCTAGTACATTTATTGCATATCATGAAAAATAATTGAAAAAAGCTTCGAAAACAGATTATTCCTACCGAAAACGCCTTACTTAGTACGTTTTTTTCAGTAAAGCATAACCTTGCTCATAAGACACACTCGGCTATAAGACGCAATTAAACCTGGTCCCAAGGGGGTGTCTTATATCCGAGTTGGACTGTATTTCGAATATCTGAACTGGTTTTATGAGTTTTGTTATATTATGAAAATTTTTAATGCATTGTGAGCAGCACCGTTTACTTGATACGCAGGAAGCCACCATCGCGACAGAAGTTTTACAGCAGAAGGCATTCATGCAAAAATTTCTTTGTCGGGACGTAGCCAGTCAAGCAATACAACGATTCTACCTCATCAACGAGAGCTTCAATGGTAATTAATGCCCACGAGCATTTGTTTTTCAGTTGTTGAAATTCGGGCAGTATTTTTACTTTAACTGCAACAAACAATGAATCCTATTGTGCATACATAAGTACTTCAAATATCTAATCTACCCATTATTTACTTTTTCGACATTTTTTAATTAAGATAGTAATCCCGTTCATCGTTGATTTATTATCATTCATATTATTTATTATTGCTTTTTATTACTTTTAAAAGTCATCATCGATAAGACACACTCGCATATTTGCATTAGTGCACAGGCACGTATCTCCGGGAAATGGGGGGTCCGCACCAAACTTGGGCGTGGGCGGGGGTATGCACCCCCAGAAGTTGGAATACCCCCCCTCCAGAAATCAAAATGCTTCCCCCCCGAATTCAATTTTTGAAATTCTTGTTTGCTTTTTAAGCGATTTTTCGACGCCATTGGATAGTGCTCAATGAGGAACGTCGAAAAATGGTGGTTTTTCACCATACGACCACTTTTAAGACAATTTTTTAACTTTTGAAAATTTTTTCTCCCCCCCCAGAATTTTGGTGCTGCGCACCTATGATCCGCACCCCCCAATTTCAGAAAAATCGGAAAATAGGACTTTTACACGTTTTTTTTTGTGTTATTTTTGGCTTTTTTGGGCTTTGTTTCTCCCAAAAAAAATGATGTTAGTCCTCCCCAAAAAATGGTGTTAGTCCCCCCAAATAGGACGAGCAGCTATGTGCCTGTTAGTGCATATAGTTATCTAGAAAGTATCTTCTAGGCGTTTTGCGGTCCAACGACCCTTGCCCTCGTTATCAAATTATATTAGTGCCTCATACCAACGTATTCATGGTCGTAGTCAATCGATCGTGCTCCAGACCGTCTGCTTTTTGCCCTTGTTCCGTTCTAGACCGAAAATGCCTCAATTGTCACAGATCGGAGCCTTTGGAATGTGAATGCCCTTGCCAATGTCCCAATAAGGGCGCTTACTGCGGGGATGATTCCGAAGTTGATACGTCACGGTATTAATAAAAAAGTGAAACAAAAATAGGAAATGATACTGGGCGTTAGGAATTAGAAGCAACACAAAAATGAATTATCATTGCAGTTTTTGTACTCGGCAAAGATTTTTCCCGATGTACAAAGACTTTTTGGGACCGTCTTTGTACATGTACAAAGATTTTTGGGAAGGCAAAATTGCAAAAAAGGTCTAAAATTCGCAAAAATTTTCGGCGCTTAGGGCCGAAATGAGTAATTGTGTGTTCTATATATCTTTATAATGGCAGATATTGCATTTCGAAAGAAAAAATGTCAAATTTTTCGGCGCTCTACGCCGTTTCAAGAAGATTCTTAGTCATTTTTGCCTTTAGAGACCCAGAAATTAGCTAAAATACGCTACGAAAAGTTGAACAACTCTGTTTTTACAACACTAAAATCGCTACTGTACCATATTTTAATACCCGAAAATTCGTGTCTACAAAATGTACAAAGACTTTTTGGGGACCATCTTTGTGCATGTCCAAATGGACCTTGTACAAAAAACACTGCAGCATTGTAGAAATTATATAATTTTCAAATGTAAACAATAGGGATGTCCCAAGCCCCAGCCCCGGTGCCGGGCTTATGCCCCGGGCCGGGGCTGAAACATTTATAATTAAGAGTGAGAATCTAAAAATTCGTATAGCAAAATTTGATAGTCGAACTTTTCTGTAGCAGAAATGTAGACTTGTATTCAACTTAGGCGATTCAAATTTAGTGTTTTTGCTTTACTTTTAAAGAAGTGATAAAAACTCAAAATCTAGTTGCTGGGTAGATATTTATTCATTCGCTTAACATATTCTTGATTTATTTTTTACCTTTCTCTCAGAGTGAGTAGCCTAAATTGAAGCATGCATTAATTTTTATTTCATTCTGTTGGGGCTTATAAATGAAAGTCATATGATCTGTTAACTCTGGCCGGATAAAATATAGGAAAATGGATTGAATGATCAGCTCTGGGAGGAAGAGAGATTACTTGCTATGATTGCACTTATTGGGGCCCTGTCAAAATGTATATGCTGCTACTAATTTGCACCAAGTAATACTTTTTGGTCGATATTCGGAGTTTCAAAGATTTTCCGGAATTAGAGCTTGTGTTGTTCTGATTTTTTCACGCCGTAGCCACTTTTTGACAAGAAAAAGATGATTAAAACTCGTAAATCAACTTTCTTATAGCGTAGCCGAGTTAGATGGAAGACAAGACATGGATAATTTTAAATAGGCGTTGTAAATCCAAGAAATACATGTGATGTAATCTGCTTTTTTTATTTGGATTTTACAACTCTTCAAAATTTCGCTCCTATAAAGGGAAAATCGGCGTAAAAGGGATCTGGTTAAACTTTAAAATGCGTGCTATTAGCTGAAATGTTAATTTTTAATGTTTTTCCTGCAGACGTGGTAAGCAAAAAGCAGTACAGAAAATTTTTATTCATGTGTTAACGACTAATATCGTTTATTGCGAGATTGAATGACTGTCTGATGTGATTATTCTATTATGAACTTGAAAATTTTCTTGTAATTCTCGGCCTCCTCGGAAATCGCTTTACAGTTATTAGTTTTTGAAACTCTGAAGATAACTTCAAATTTAAGATTTTGCTCTAATTATAATTGTAATCATTCAAACGATCTGATTCCGGATCAGAAGTAATCATTGGTAATTTTCAAAATGTTTTGGTTATTCTCACAGTTTTCCTATTAATTTAAAGCCTTTATAAGATGAGAGCTCTATAATTAATCCCTTTTTGCACTTAGTTATATTAATAAACACTATTGCATAAAATACTATTAATGATCTTGGTCTTAACTGTACTCATATAGAGTGTCGGCATAAATTGTGTACGACATCATCTTGCCCCGGCCCCGGCTAAAAGGTCTGTCCCTTGGACATCCCTAGTACACAAATAACTGTGCATTTCTGTGTATTCTTAATTTATTTGTGCAAGTAGAGAATGATAATCTCGCGGAGATGGAATCTATCTGAATTTCTTGTTAATGCTTGTGCATTTAAGTATACATCGGACGATACGGTACAGTGCAGACAGATACATTTGTAAATAAATATCTTACTTTAATTGAAACAAATTTCAGTATTTCAGGCCTTCGAATTATCTTCCACTGAATCTATACTATGAATGTAAGATTTTCCACTCTTCTCATTTTATTGATCAGATGCTTCCCAGTCTCAGTTCCAATGTAGAATCGAAAACAGGCAGGTAAAAATAGATTTTTCAGCAACAACTTAAACTTCTCACCAGTCAGTCTATACATCCACATTAGAGCTGTACCGGGGCCGCCTTTTCTACCGGCGCCGGGGCCGCCTTTTCTACCGGGGCCGCGGCCTAGAAACATACCATCTAATGTGGTCATATTTATGTCCCATGCTGACGTTTATTGTGCAATATATGTGCCTAGCCATACATGTAACGGAACGAAATTTCGGGAGGGGGTCCATGGTCATTTTTAGGGGGTGGGCTAGACGATCTCCAATTTTTGGCCAAAAACGCCAAAAAATTATTATTCCAAAAATTGAGGGGAGGTCAAAAGTCTACTGGCTTTGGAGGGATGAGGGGACGACCGACTTTGGGTAGGGGATAATCCCATCTTCTCCTGACATGCATCTCCTTAGCTCTTATTCGTCACATATATGAATATCGTACCAGTGATAAAACATAATAAAAATAATAATAATGGTAGTCGTTTAACAAGGAATAAAAATAATTATGCATAATTACTACGATCACGGTCAAAAGTTCTGGGAGGAGGGTAAACCGAGTTTCCTGGGGAGTAGATGTTTATTTTTTGGCTAATTATGGCGCTAAATTGATGAGTTAATGTTGATTCTTTAGATATTTTTGTCGTTCCTTACGTCTCACCCGTCACGACCCATACAAATGCTTTAATTCATTGTATTTTACTCTTCTTGAATATTCGTGATTATGTTTGCATGAAAATAAATGATAACAAGAACGATGGAACGACTTGGAATATCAAAAATGGATAGAATAATAGACAAAAAGGTGTCTGAATCAGTGTTTTTTGTATTCGGCAAGGATTTTTCCCGATGTACAAAGACTCTTCGGTACTGTCTTTGTACATGTACAAAGATTTTAGGGAAGACAAAAACTGCAAAAAAAGGTTTAAAATTCGTAAAAATTCCTGGCGCGCGCCGAAATGAGTAATTGTGTGTTCTATATATCTTTGTAATGTCAGACATTTCATTTTGAAAGGAAAAATGTCGTATTTTTCGGCGCTTCGCGCCGTTTTGAGACGATTATCAGATATTTTTACCCTGAGAAACCCAAAAAATAGTCAAAATACACTACCAAAGGTCGAACAACTCTGTTTTTACCACACTAAAAATCTCTACTGTACCATATTATAGTACCCAAAATTTGTGAGTACAAAATGTACAAAGACTTTTAGGGACCATCTTCGTACATGTACAAATGGACCTTGTACAAAAAAACACTGGTCTGAATGAGTGAATGGACAGAGTACTACTCGAAAAATCTTCAGATTATACTGCTGCGCATCGTTTGGCGCTCTTTCATAATTCCAACAATAGGTTTTGGTCCGCGATTGGCCTGAGGGGATATGCCTTTCAAAAAGTTGTGGTTGGGGGATACCCCATACCCCCCAGTGTAGCTTGTGTGATTACTGTGATTACTAAGCATAGCTCTTTTACTCAAATTTAGATCACATTCAGTTGAAAAATTTTATCTGTCTCGTTATGAATACTTGTAAGTTGCTTATGATTGCATTTTCGCTTTCTCCACTTACTTATTTAGCTTAATAAATAAGCAGGGGAATGCCCTTTAAATTAAACTGACGAAATTAATAATTTCGTGAGGCATTGTATGAAGAAGATGATTAAGTTTGCGACTACGAATTCATGCTGCGATATAAAAGCAGATTACTCCCGCATTTACTAGAGCTGCAGCAAGCAGTCGTGTACGTGTGGAGGGTGTGGGGGCAGTTCGGGAGAAGGGGGCATTTTTTGGGATAGATATGGTGAGATTAAGGCTAGAAACCGACAAAAATCAAGGCTTTTTCGCGAAAATGATTGAAATCGATCAGAACATGAGAATTCATGCAGTTATTGCATTTTTTAAAGCTTATATTTATTTTTAAAATCATTTTAGTTAGAAAAGACTCGATGAACCTCAAATCAGACTGACCCAGACCGTAAATGCTAGGCAAATGCAACTGTGACTAAAACTCTTATAACTCGACACTATTCAACAATGATTGTTGTTAGGTGCAAACTTGTCGGCTTCTTCGATTTCGATTGAATTAAATACTATCAATTCCTTCAGTTTTATTGTCCTAATTAAATGTCTCAGTTCGTTGACATCTATAACGAAATAAAAGTATGACTGATGGACAGCCACGTATTTCTGGGGGTGGGGGGGTTAGGACCAGTGATCGGACCGAGGGTACTTTTTGGACCCTCGGCCTCGGCCGAGGCGCCTTAAAATCCTTGCCTCGAGGCCGAGGCCGAGGGTAATGCCGAGGGTCAAGCTTATATACCTATACCCATAAATAGTGCTCTTAGAATATTTTGTATGCACATGAGCTAGAGAATAATCGTAATATTGAACACTTTATCGAATGTCATTTTCAATAATAGTAGATTAAATGTGTGAAGGATTTATTGAATAAAGTCAGCAAAATGAAAGCATACTTAATTTAACAAGTTGCCGTTGAAGACTTGGAAAAGTTAATAAAAAATATGGCTGAACAAGCACTTAAAAACTTTTATTACTACACATAAATAAGAAAACAGTGTCAAAGAAATAAACGAACAAACGAAATAAGCTAACTAAAGACAGAACTGTAGCCATTGTTGTGCTCGCTTTTGCAGTAATGCATGTTTAAACACGCTTTTTCAGTCATTCAATTCTGTGTGCTAGGTAATATGACAGAAACTGCACTGTACTTTCCGATGATAGTTTCCCAAGGTCCAGAGTTGAGGGAAGGGTGAAATCCCAAAATGGGGGACCAGTAAATTAAGTAGTGTCTTTGTATGAGCGAACAAATTTTTGTAGATATTTTATATAAATATATTTTTAAACATACACATTTTTACATACTGCCAGTGTGTGACCTGCAACCGGCATGCAGTCCTAAAGAGTGTTTTTATTGTGCAAGATACCTTTTTACATGTACAAAAATGGTATCCAAAAGTCTTTGAACATTTTGTACATGCAAACTTTTGTGTACTATTATAGTATGGTACAGTAGCGATTTAGTGTAGTAAAACAGGGGTTTTCGACCTTCGGTAGCGTATCTTAGCTAATTCCTGGGTCTCTGAATATTTGACATTTTTTCCATTCTAAATGCAAATTCTACTATTTTAAAGATATATAGGACAGACAATTACTGATGCGCCGAAAATTTTCGGGAATTTTACACCTTTTACAGTTTTTGTCTCTCCAAATATCTTTGTGCATGTACAAAGACAGTCCTGAAAAGTTCTGTACATTATGAAAAATCTTTGCCGAATACAAAAAACCGAGGTCCTAAATGCGATAATTCGGGCTGGATATAGTTCATAAGATTATTTGGCGCGAAGCGCCGAAATTCTTATGAGCTTTTGATGAAATTTACATATAAAACTTGACTGAGAAAGCTAAAACAACTTGTACTACAAAATCAGAAATATTACAGATATTGTAATATGCCAATTAAATCTTGTAATAAGCACTACTGTGCTTAGAAATCCAATGCAACATCAGGATAAATTAGTCAATTTTATCTTTGAACGGCTAAATGTGCTGAGTTATTACATAGTACTTGTTTTGCATAAAATTTTTGAAAACAGTATAAATGGATACAAAAGATATTTAAATCTGCATAAAGATGCCTAGATTACACAAAAATTGATTTTTGAGTGTTTAATGCCTCTGCTTCAATCTAAATACAGTATATTAGCGATATTTTGCGCGAAGCGCCGAAAATTTTTTGAAATTTCCTAAAAAATACTGAAAAACGATATAATTAATATCACTTTGTCCAAGAAAGTATTTTAACATTGTATAAAAATGGCTCCAAAAAATGCACGAGCCGAAATTGATTTTTGGCTAAACCATTTTTAGGTGCGTTTTTGCGATTTTCGGCCGATAATTCGTAATCATTTACGCCCTCTTCCATAAAAATGGCCGAAAACCATACGTGTAACAGGAAGGGCTTTGGGGAATTCCCCACCCACCCAGGGTTGGACGTCCTCCCCTAACCCTTCCCTCCAACGTCAGAAAATTTTGACCCACCCTCCCCATTTTTGGCGAAAATTTGCGCTTTGTTGGCTATTTTAGGTGCTTTTGCCATTTTTGACATAGAATTAGAGTCGCTAATCCCCCACCCGAAATTTCTAGCCGTTACATGTATGCCGAGGAGCCCCTCCCGAAAATTTTGAGCTGTTACATGCATGTTTTATAGTGACAGTTTGTCTATTTACTCTTGCTTACATTCAAAAATACTGTATCACTTTGGGAAATTCTAATAGTTAGCTGCACTTTTGCCATAGTAAAAATTAGGTTCAAAAATATTCAAAAGGTTTTCACCAAAAATCGTCTGACAGTGACTTGAGTCTTGTACCCTGAGAGGGGGTAATAAACCTCCCTCACCCCTCCCTTCGGGAATGTGTGTTTCCGATCCATGTAGCAAGCATGAGAATTAAAACTTAGTCATCACATGAATAATAAATTGGCACTTTGCTGTATGTAACTTTGTGTAACTGGGTACGCGACTAAAACCACAAGAAAAGTCTATAGGTAAAAAATAGCCTTTGTACTGCAGATGCATTCTAAATAGTTAATATTCAACGGACATATTAAACTTATTCAAATTTGATTTTAACCCTCGGCGCCTCGGCACTTTTCAGCTTCGCCCTCGGCGCCGAGGCCGAGGCTCCAAAAAACGCCGAGGCTTGCCGAGGCCGAGGCCTCGGTCCGATCACTGGTTAGGACCCCCCAAAATTGAAAAAATCGGAAGAATAGGAGTTTTTAAACGTTATATTGTGCTGTTTTTGGCTTTTTTGGACTTAGTCCCCCAAAAATTGGTGTTGGTCCCCCAAATAGGACGGCCAGCTACGTGCCTGCTGATGGCACTACATTAGTTTCAGTCATTTTTGCAATCATTAAATGCAAAATATCACATCTTACAACGATGAAAAATTTCAGGCCCCGGGGCCAGGCTCCGGTACTGCTCCAATCGACAAGTTGGATAGTTTTTCTCCGATGACCTCGCCTGTTCAAATTATTTTTCACGTTTTTCATGCCTCATTTATTACCTTTTATTTATTTATTTTTTCTTCTATTATCTCTTTTTTCTTTTTTTAATCATATTGATGACTTTCTACTATTATCTGTAGAAATCATTGTATAACCTAATCATTTATTTGATGTTAGTTTAAAGGCGATCATTCGCAGGGAATGTATTATATTTTTAAATGATTTCAAGTGTCGAAAAGCCGTTTTCTTAAATGTTGCAAACAGTTCTGAAAGTAGTGTTGCGAACGGTAGATCAAATGAATAACAATAGTAATAAATAATAAAATAATAATGAAATGTATGTACGTAATAATAAATAATTATGAAAATTTAAAATGATGCGTGCAATGATAAATTATCAAGTAATTAAAAATACTTGGATAAATAACGAATAAAACCTATCGAAAAGACTCGATGAACCTCAAATCAGACTGACCCAGACCGTAAATGCTATGCAAATGCAACTGCGACTAAAACTTATAACTCGACACTATTCAACAATGATTGTTGTTAGGTGCAAACTTGTCCGCTTCTTCGATTTCGATTGAATTAAATACTATCAATTCCGTCAGTTTTATTGTCCTGATTAAATGCCTCAGTTCGTTGACATCTATAACGAAATAAAAGTGTGACTGATGGACAGCCACGTATTTCTGGGTGGTGGGGGGTTAGGACCAGTGATCGGACCGAGGGTACTTTTGGACCCTCGGCCGAGGCCGAGGCGCCTTAAAATCCTTGCCTCGGCCGAGGCCGAGGGTAATGCCGAGGGTCAAGCTTATATACCTATACCCATAAATAGTGCTCTTAGAATATTTTGTATGCACATGAGCTAGAGAATAATCGTAATATTGAACACTTTATCGAATGTCATTTTCAATAATAGTAGATTAAATGTGTGAAGGATTTATTGAATAAAGTCAGCAAAATGAAAGCATACTTAATTTAACAAGTTGCCGTTGAAGACTTGGAAAAGTTAATAAAAAATATGGCTGAACAAGCACTTAAAAACTTTTATTACTACACATAAATAAGAAAACAGTGTCAAAGAAATAAACGAACAAACGAAATAAGCTAACTAAAGACAGAACTGTAGCCATTGTTGTGCTCGCTTTTGCAGTAATGCATGTTTAAACACGCTTTTTCAGTCATTCAATTCTGGTGTGCTAGGTAATATGACAGAAACTGCACTGTACTTTCCGATGATAGTTTCCCAAGGTCCAGAGTTGAGGGAAGGGTGAAATCCCAAAATGGGGGACCAGTAAATTAAGTAGTGTCTTTGTATGAGCGAACAAATTTTTGTAGATATTTTATATAAATATATTTTTAAACATACACATTTTTACATACTGCCAGTGTGTGACCTGCAACCGGCATGCAGTCCTAAAGAGTGTTTTTATTGTGCAAGATACCTTTTTACATGTACAAAAATGGTATCCGAAAGTCTTTGAACATTTTGTACATGCAAACTTTTGTGTACTATTATAGTATGGTACAGTAGCGATTTAGTGTGGTAAAACAGGGGTTTTCGACCTTCGGTAGCGTATCTTAGCTAATTCCTGGGTCTCTGAATATTTGACATTTTTTCCATTCTAAATGCAAATTCTACTATTTCAAAGATATATAGGACAGACAATTACTGATGCGCCGAAAATTTTCGGGAATTTTACACCTTTTTACAGTTTTTGTCTCTCCAAATATCTTTGTGCATGTACAAAGAGAGTCCTGAAAAGTTCTGTACATTATGAAAAATCTTTGCCGAATACAAAAAACCGAGGTCCTAAATGCGATAATTCGGGCTGGATATAGTTCATAAGATTATTTGGCGCGAAGCGCCGAAATTCTTATGAGCTTTTGATGAAATTTACATATAAAACTTGACTGAGAAAGCTAAAACAACTTGTACTACAAAATCAGAAATATTACAGATATTGTAATATGCCAATTAAATCTTGTAATAAGCACTACTGTGCTTAGAAATCCAATGCAACATCAGGATAAATTAGTCAATTTTATCTTTGAACGGCTAAATGTGCTGAGTTATTACATAGTACTTGTTTTGCATAAAATTTTTGAAAACAGTATAAATTGATACAAAAGATATTTAAATCTGCATAAAGATGCCTAGATTACACAAAAATTGATTTTTGAGTGTTTAATGCCTCTGCTTCAATCTAAATACAGTATATTAGCGATATTTTGCGCGAAGCGCCGAAAATTTTTTGAAATTTCCTAAAAAAATACTGAAAAACGATATAATTAATATCACTTTGTCCAAGAAAGTATTTTAACATTGTATAAAAATGGCTCCAAAAAATGCACGAGCCGAAATTGATTTTTGGCTAAACCATTTTTAGGTGCGTTTTTGCGATTTTCGGCCGATAATTCATAATCATTTACGCCCTCTTCCATAAAAATGGCCGAAAACCATACGTGTAACAGGAAGGGCTTTGGGGAATTCCCACCCACCCAGGGTTGGACGTCCTCCCCTAACCCTTCCCTCCAACGTCAGAAAATTTTGACCCACCCTCCCCATTTTTGGCGAAAATTTGCGCTTTGTTGGCTATTTTAGGTGCTTTTGCCATTTTTGACATAGAATTAGAGTCGCTAATCCCCCACCCGAAATTTCTAGCCGTTACATGTATGCCGAGGAGCCCCTTCCGAAAATTTTGAGCTGTTACATGCATGTTTTGTAGTGACAGTTTGTCTATTTACTCTTGCTTACATTCAAAAATACTGTATCACTTTGGGAAATTCTAATAGTTAGCTGCACTTTTGCCATAGTAAAAATTAGGTTCAAAAATATTCAAAAGGTTTTCACCAAAAATCGTCTGACAGTGACTTGAGTCTTGTACCCTGAGAGGGGGTAATAAACCTCCCTCACCCCTCCCTTCGGGAATGTGTGTTTCCGATCCATGTAGCAAGCATGCGAATTAAAACTTAGTCATCACATGAATAATAAATTGGCACTTTGCTTTATGTAACTTTGTGTAACTGGGTACGCGACTAAAACCACAAGAAAAGTCTATAGGTAAAAAATAGCCTTTGTACTGCAGATGCATTCTAAATAGTTAATATTCAACGGACATATTAAACTTATTCAAATTTGATTTTAACCCTCGGCGCCTCGGCACTTTTCAGCTTCGCCCTCGGCGCCGAGGCCGAGGCTCCAAAAACGTCGAGGCTTGCCGAGGCCGAGGCCTCGGTCCGATCACTGGTTAGGACCCCCCAAAATTAAAAAAATCGGAAGAATAGGAGTTTTTAAACGTTATATTGTGCTGTTTTTGGCTTTTTTGGACTTAGTCCCCCAAAAATTGGTGTTGGTCTCCCAAATAGGACGGCCAGCTACGTGCCTGCTGATGGCACTACATTAGTTTCAGTCATTTTTGCAATCATTAAATGCAAAATATCACATCTTACAACGATGAAAAATTTCAGGCCCCGGGGCCTGGCTCCGGTACTGCTCCAATCGACAAGTTGGATAGTTTTTCTCCGATGACCTCGCCTGTTCATATTATTTTTCACGTTTTTCATGCCTCATTTATTACCTTTTATTTATTTATTTTTTCTTCTATTATCTCTTTTTTTCTTTTTTTAATCATATTGATGACTTTCTACTATTATCAGTAGAAATCATTGTATAACCTAATCATTTATTTCATGTTAGTTTAAAGGCGATCATTCGCAGGGAATGTATTTTATTTTAAATGATTTCAAGTGTCGAAAAGCCGTTTTCTTAAATGTTGCAAACAGTTCTGAAAGTAGTGTTGCGAACGGTAGATCAAATGAATAACAATAGTAATAAATAATAAAATAATAATGAAATTATGTACGTAATAATAAATAATTATGAAAATTTAAAATGATGCGTGCAATGATAAATTATCAAGTAATTAAAAATACTTGGATAAATAACGAATAAAACCTATCGATTGAATAATTTTCTACTTCACTTCTAACTTCTAGTCTGTAATCGATGCTTAGCAATGTGACCATCCGTGGGCAGCACCAAAATTCTGGGGGTGTGCAAGATTTTTCAAACATCGAAATATTGCCTTAAAATGGTGGTATGGCGAAAAACACCATTTTTCAACGTTTCTCATCGAGCACTATCCATTGGCTTCAAAAAATTGCCAAAAAAAACAAAAAAAAATTCCAAAATATAATTCTGTGGGGTGTTTTGGTTTCTCGGGGGGGGTGCTTACCCCCTTCAAACCCCCCCACGCCCAAGTGTGAATGTTACGTCATTTCCTAATGTTGCAACTAAATTAGTTCGTACAGTTTTTTATTTACACCTTAGGCATCCATTATGCGATAATGTCGACTATGATTCTTCCTTCCCATTGTTGCCCGAAAATAGCTTTAAAATTCCGTTCAAGGCGCCACCAACGTGCTATGTCGCAAACTGCGCGGAACGCGATACAGAAATGTAATTACGTTCATATAAACTCTGGTACTTTAATCCGCAATAAATGAATAAAATTATAAAATAGATGAAATTTTAAAATTTAAAACTTGTTATTTTCAACATTGTCCTAATCTTATTTTACTGATGGAAATTTGAAATTTCAGAAAAATTTTAAATTCCGATGAAAAAATTAAACAGTCTTGAAATTATCATCAAACGAAAGCTTGGAGCTCATTCTTAGTAGAGCTGTCTTTCTACAAAGCAGAGTGCGTAATATACAAAGAAATGTATGTATTACATAAATATCCAATAAGTTAAAATAAACCGAAATCGTGGTGAAAATTCTTTTATTGTCATACGTACGAGTACATGTGTACTTAAATATGTGCATACATACATGTAACAGGGGGATTGGGGGATTCCCCACATAAGGTCGATTGTCCCCATCCTCCAAAGCCAGAAAATTTTTGACCCGCTCCCCCAATTTTTGAAAAAATTTGCGATTTTGGCCGTTTTCGAGTTATTTCTTGGCCGTTTTTGGCCAAAAATTGGAAGTCAACAACCCCTCCTAACTCCCTAAAAATGACCGGGCATCCCCACCCAGAATCTTAAGTCGTTGTTTACAATGCATACATTGTAACATACTGCTTCATATGTGAGGGCTGAAAATTTAGGATTGGAGTAGTCGGCTATTTTTCGGGAGGAGGTGAGGGTTAGTGATATATTTTTGATCTAAAACGGAAGAAACTTATAAAAAATGGTTTGAAATGCACGTTTTTGTCAAAGTCTGTGGGCCATAAATTTGAACTTTTGAGAAATGTTTCAGGGTGCCGGCTTCAGTTGGGTAAATCCGCTTCCGATCTTTAACATGTACAGCTCTCGTTACGAAACGTGGTCACTTATTAGTTATTACGTTTTGCTAAGAATCGCTGTATTCATGTTATTACATAGGGCATCATAACGTGTTTTCACACAGTGATGCTAAACATTCTTGCGTCGGCGTCCTCCCGTCCTCCCTGTCATTCTATAAGTCAAACAATCCTTAAGGATCCGTAGTACGTGTAAATTTCGTTTTTTAATAAGATTTTCAAAAAGTTATCGATTTTTTCCAATTATTTTTTGAAATAATTTTCTGTTATGATGAGTCATTTATTTAAAGTAACCAAGGGTTAGTTTTTCATGAGATAAGCAACGTATAATTTTTGACATTGATTTATTGACAACTTTTACCTTATTTTGTTACAATTTTAGTCTCATTTTCTACTTTGTTTTGCTAGACACTTACATACATAATATGTTGTTTAGTTCTTGCCTAAAAACTGTCGGTTGCGAGTGGTTCGATGACTCGAAGACACCTGCCGAAAAACCATTTTGTTGGCCAGTTTCAAAGCATTACAGTGGAATATTCGGCTTAGCCACGTATTCATTCGGAGGCGTGGACAGCAGAGGTGTGTAAGACAATTTAGTTGCAAAATCAAATGTTAAACTCTCATTTTCATATCACCAAATTAAAAAAAGCTGTTTTTTTACTAAAAATTGGAAAAGCCATATTTCTAAATATCTACGAGCGTATGCCTCTCAAGCATTGTGGGTTCCTACAGTATATCAAATAGTTCTCTTTGGATGTATATTTGTACATATATGTAGGCAGACAATCAACAGGGGGATTGGGAATCCCTCACCCAATGTTTATTGTCCCCCCATCCCCCAAAGTCAGAAAATTTTCGACCCTGCCCCCTCCCTATTTTTAGAAAAACTTACGATTTTTGGTCGTTTTTACGTGTTTTTTTAGCCGTTTTGGTCAAAAATTGGAAGTCATTCAAACCCCCCCCCTAAAAATGGCCGACGACCCCACCAAAAATTTTGAGCCGCTACATCTGCTTTACATGTTACTGTAAATTAGTTAAAAGGTTGGATTTCATATCTTATTAAAGATCGAATGCGCTTTAGCCATTCGCGCACGATTTTTACGGATAATTTATCTATGTTTTGCAATAATTACTGTAACTTTTATCGCTTAATTTATTAGCTTAATTGTGCTTCGTAGCTGAAAAATTTTTCGTTGCTATTTGGGAGGAATTTAATCGTCCGACGACGTTATATTTTCGCGTGATAATTCTTCAGCTTTTAATTTAAAATAAACAGTGTCTTATTTTGCCGAAAATTGAAATAGAGCAATTGATAAAATAACTTAGTAAATTACCATTTTTAATCGCAATTTAAATGGTTGAGGAATTGAGAAGATTAAAGGAGTGTTTGAAAAGCGAAATTTTTTGGGTTAAAAGTTCAGTAGGGCCAGGACCAATGTTTGCAATGTTTGTCGGAATTAATATTGAATTTCGAGGATTGAATAATATTTGGAATAGACGATCTTGATTTCGGGCCGATCAGCAATGAGCACTAACATTAAAATTAAAGCGTTGCTATGAATCGTGGGTATGCACCCCTATGAGTCCTAATACCCCCCCCAACCCAGGAACCAAATCCCCCGATTTTAATTTTTGAAATTTTTCTGGTTTTTTTCCGCAATTTTTTGATGCCAATGGATAGTGATAGATGAGAAACGTTGAAAAATGGTGTTGTTTTCGCCATACCACCATTTTTAAGACCATTTTTCACCTTTGAAAAATCTTGCACCCCCTCCCCCAGAATTTCTGTGCTGCCCACCTATGGCTTTGACCGTACATTTACAGCATGGGAATTCGGGGAGGGAGGGTCTCTCATCGAGCACTATGTATCTATTGGCATCGAAAAATCGCGAAAAAAACGAGAAAAATTTTCAAAAATTCAATTTTGGGGGAGGGGTATTTTGCTTTCTGGGGGTGCATACCCCCCACGCCCAGGTGTGCTTACGGTGCACTTTTTACGATTTTTCAAAAAATCTACAATTCTGGGGCATCGGCAGCCATTTCGCGGGGTTCAACAGTCAACACCATTCTGGCGAGTCAATCCCCGCAAACATATTTGGCGACGATGCTTATACAGATATCGGACCATCTTTATAATTAATTAAATATTCTAATCGATAAATAGCGATTCATCACTTTCATTAAAGTTGCAATAATTTACCGGAATGAATTGTCATTTAAAAAATTGCCAAAATTTTAAACACTCAATGCGTCCAAAAGCGATTTTACTTGATAAAACGGCTTTTTCCGACGTTTTTCGTGTTCTTGAATCACTTTTGCCGCTCGTGATGTCGAAATTCAGTGTTTCTGCAAAAAATTTGGTCTTTGCTCTTTAAGCTCAATTTTGTAGCCTTTTTGAGGACAAACAATGCAGAGAAGTTTTCACTTCCTTCAAGCTCATTTTCGCAGCTTCTGAAGATAAGCAATGCATGAAATTTCGTCAATGTGGATTGCCAGAAAATTTATATTTTTTTACTTCTTAAGCTCGCTTTCTCTGAATTACCAATGCAGGAATTATGCTGAGAAACTTCTTTATTTTTGTCCTTTCAAGATCAATTTTGACTGTTATGATGATAAGAAATGATGAAAATTTAATCCAAAAGAAGTCGGAGTTGGCATTAAATGATGATTTTGATTAAGCTAATATGAACATTTTCACTCTGGAATACGTTTAAAATCTACATATCATTTTCTTTGGTAAAAATTTTGAAAAATGATTTTAAGGGGGAATTTCTCCCTTTACTTCGTGGAAAATGGGTCTGGTTGTGTATATGTTTGATTAATTCTGAATAGTAATGGAAAATCTGCATAAATTACAACGTACACAATTCTATCGAGAAAAGATAAAATTCGGCTATCTTCGATTAATTCAGAAGGAAATTTGAATTATTATTAGAAATTAGATTTAAAAAATTTTAAAAAAACAAAATTTTAACTGTTAAATTGAAAAGGTTCATAAAAACAGACTTCAGAATTGAAAATTTTGGAAAATTGAAAAGAAAATTCAAGACGAAAAATAAAAAATGCAAATTCACAATGAAAAATCGAAAACAGTCTTAAAAAACAATTTATATATAATGAAAAATTTGAAAAATCAAAATTTAAAATAGCGAAGTGAAATAATTTTAAAAAAATTAAATTTGAAAAATTGATTAAAAATTTGAGAAAACAATTATCAAAATGAGAAATTGAAAAATTTGAAAAAACAATAAATCAAAAAGGAAAATATTGCTTGTTGAGACGGCGGTTTATTCGCCAACATGGCGTCGTCGCCCAACGTTCAATCGACGCCAGTCGGTCCGGTTGCCGGCGGCATCATGACGGCGTTCGTTTTATTGACGCTGGCCGTTTTGTGGTACCGCCGGAAGGTGTCGCTGCTGGTCGAGGCGTCGCGTCGCCGACGCCGGCGCTACGACGCCAACGGATCCGGCTCGCGCTTGAACGCCGACGTCGACGATGAGGACGAATTCGAGTTCGACGGCGGCGCCGGATCCGGCGGCGGTAACACTGGTCCGGCGCCGGCCGACATTCGCGACGCTCAGGTCTGTCGATTATAATTAATTATTATAATAATTAATTATTGTTATGATGAATTATTATAATGAGTAATATATAATTATTATTATTATTATTGCCAGGTAACATAGGTGCACAAGGTCAGGGTCGGCAGGGGGGTGAAATGCCAAAAATCTGAAACGGTTACTTTAACGTTCACGATTTTTTTTGCTGTTTCAATGATCAAAATGGTCAAAATAGCCTATAAAACGTTTTTTCGTGTTAATAACACATTTTAAAAGCATTTTTAGTCCATTTAGACTGCATTATATCACTTTTAACACAAAACAATGCAAAAATTTATCAATTTTGGCGCTTTTTGAGTAAAAAGTACTTAAAAGTACTAATCTGGCGAAGCGCCGGAAAAATTTTGACATTTTTACTGATTTTGATGTCAAAAATGATGCAGAACAAGACCCGTTTGCTCAAAATCGCCGGACAGTACCGGTCTAGCTGACCCCTCAGGGGGGTAATACCCCCCTCACCCCCCCTATGTGCATGTGTGCCAGGTTAAAACACCATACTTCTACAGTAATCCATTGACACCTGATGCAGATGTTAGAACAGCAAAATTCGAACGTCCCCTTTAAAACCCAAAGCAATGTTGCAAAAATGCGTTATAGAAAGGCAACATTTAAGAATTTTTAGGCTCTTCGCGCCAGATTTACTCTGTTCTTATGCTCGAAGCTAATCGTGTCGAGCAATTTATGTACACGATTTTGCAATTGAAGAAGATTTTACTGCACGTTAACGTTTAATAATCCTCACGTTGAATTGACTGCGATGAGAGTGACATATTCTCTGTCACAATTAGCTAATTACATTTGAGATTGCCTGCCTGGCATGTGAATTTTGCGTAGAACATATAACAACCACAACAACAACAACAACAACAACAACAACAAAGGATTTATTGCTAAGTTTAAGAAAAACACATGATAAAAATAAAGACGCAGCTTATGATAAAAAGACGATGATTCACAAATGACACACGCGAGACACCATGTATATACGACTACAACGACAGCAATTGGAACACGCAGTCACAAAAGTAACAACCTACGCGTGCCCCTTTAGATACATAAACAGCTAAATCGAATGTATTGAGTTTGAGTTTAAAAATTTTCAAGCTAGATGCATTTACGACATTATTTCGAAGCGAATTCCACAAATTCACATATCTATGGCTGAAATCATACTTGAGAATATCGGAGCGAGCCACAGAAACAATTAGTTTTTAAAATTATTAACAAAACGACTACAATTGTTATTGAGAGCGTGTCTGTCCAGTAATAATTCGAAAGTGTACGCACAAAGCAAAACGAATACAGCGTATTTCGAGGCGTTCTAAAGACGTTTTAATCGAACGATCGTTATAATACAAACCTTAGTTAAAGCCGAAAATACTTCGCGTAAACCCAGGCACGTAGCTTGCTGTCCTATTTTGGGGGACCAACACCAATAATTGGGGGGACTAAGCCCAAAAAGGCCAAAACCAGCACAAAACAACGTTTAAAAGCCCTATTTTTCTGGATTTTTTGGGAATTCGAACCCCCCCTTTCCCCCTAGAGATATGTGCCTGCGTAAACTTGCGCTGAACTCTTTCGATGCGATCAATATCTCGAATACGATAAGGGCTCCAAATGGTAGAGCAATATTCAAGTAATGGACGAGCATAGATCTTAAACGCACGAGACAACATTTCATGATCAAGAGGGAAGAATGACTTCAGTAGAAGTCTAGAGTGCTGAGAAGCTTTTTTGATTAATCGTTCGTGATAGTGCTGTTGAAATTTCAAATTTCGAGGCATTAAAACACCTAAGTCACGGACACAGTCGGAATCAGAAGGTAAACGTTGAATTTCAATAATGTATTGATGTGAAGGATTTTTATAACCCATGTACTGAAGTGAGCATTTATCCACAGATGTCCGAAGCTGCCGTTCACGCGACCACATTTAAAGCTTATTAAGATCATTTTGAAGTAATGCGCTGCAAGAGGACGAATACAATTTAACATCAGCACCAAATAACCAAATAAACGTACACGACTATTGACAGAAAAAGGATTGGCCCCAAAGGTGGGCGGTACCGAAATTCTGGGGGTGCAAGATTTTTCAAAGATAAAAAAGGGCCTTAAAAATGGTGGTATGGCCAAAAAACATCATTTTTCAACGTTTCTCATCGAGCACTATCCATTGGCATCAATTTTGCGAAAAAAAACAAACAAAATTTCAAAAATTGAATTCTGGGGGAGGGGTATTTTGATTTCTGGGGGGTGCATACCCCCAAACCCCTCCCCCACGGCCCAGGTGTGGTTGGCCCTATCGCGCTCGCTTGCGGGACACCGCTGGAGACATTTAGGCTATCTTAAGAAGAGCTATTAACTACCACGCATTGAGATCGAGAAGATAAGAAAGATTTAAGCCACTTTTAAATAGGAAACCTTGTAAGCCATATGCAGAAACTTTATGAAGTAATTTAGTATGGGAAATGGCGTCAAAAGCTTTTTGAAAATCGATGAAAGTTACATTAATTGTAGATTTTTTATCGATACATTTTGCTCATTCGTTTTTACACTTTAGCAATTGGGTTGCACATGATCGACCTTTCAAAAAACCTAATTGAAGAGGAGAAAGCAAATTATTTTTATTCGAATACTCAAGAATTTTATTATTAACGATTTTTTCCATAATTTTATAAGAAGAGCAACACAACTAAATCGTCCGATAATTTTCAACACAACCAGAATCGCCTTTATTTTTGAAAACAGGAGTTACATTCAGGCACGTAGCTGGCCGTCCTATTTTGGGGGACCAACACCAATTTTTCGGGGGACTAAGCCCAAAATAGCCAAAAATAGCACAAAATAACGTTTAAAAAGTCCTATTTTTCCGATTTTTATGAATTTTGGGGGGTCCGAACCCCCCATTCCTCCCAGAGATACGTGCCTGATTACATTTGCTTGACGCAACTGTTTTGGGACTGAGCCTGTTCGGGAAGATGTCTCATGGAGAAGAAAGAGAGCAAATAATCTAATTTTTTGAAAAATAAATGCACAGGCCATCAGGGCCTAATGCGGTACTTGGTCTAAATTCGCGAATGGCTCTGTAAACAGCGTCTACATCAAACTGGATAGTTGATAAGGATGAAAATGTACGAGCCTGAAGAAGAGGAAGAGTTTTATCATCATGAATGAAAACAGATGCAAAATCAGAATTAAAATGATTAGTTTTTCACGATCGTTATCTAATCCAATACCATTACGTAATGTCAAAGGAAATAAAAATTTATTAATTTTTAAACGAGAATACGGCTGTCACCTGATTTTGAAACGTCTAATTTTTTATTCGCAAAAAGGTTTTTGGTTTCTCTTCTTATAGATTTACAGAAACTAGAATAGATAATCCGATTAGTTTTAGTTTCAAACATTTTTTATTTCTTTCATAGTCTTAGTTTTTTGAATATAATTTGCAAATATGTTAGGAAGGGCTTTCTTAGAATTTTTTTTTACTTTTTTGTCAGAACTAATAGTCTGTAGAACAGAAAAAGCATTATACATATCATCCGCCAAAGTACATTGATTAAATAAATCAGGCCAAGAAACAGTGGCTAAACGGACAGAGATTAATTCGTAATTTGCTTTACGAAAATTAAGATGAAAGGGCACGTTACTTATCTCTTTTAAGCCATGGATTTCAAAAGCAATAGAATTATGGTCACTGTCTGAAAAAGAAGGTAAATTTTCACGTTCATGGCTTGATTAAGTGAAAAGAGCAAATCCGAAATATTATCGTGAGTTGGACTACGAATTAGTTGAGCCAAACCAGTTGTACAGAACGTACATATCATAAAATAAAGTATTAATAGAACCAGGGGGAAAGGTGTTGGAGAATTAATTTATTTTAGGAACATTGAAGTTGCCATTAATTATTAATGGTTACGAAACATTTGAAGATTATTATCATTATCATTATTATTACTATTATTATTATTATTATTGTTGTTGTTGTTGTTGTCATTATTATTGTTATTATTATTATTATTATTATTGTTGTTGTTATTATTATTATTATTTAAGGATTATTATTCTGCATAATACTTCGATGCAAGCAGGCACGTATGTATGTAGCTGGCTTTCTTAATTAGGAGGGACTAAAATTGTGAAGGCAAATATGTGAACATTTACATACCTGTAGATATGTAGGTAAAAATAATGGCGTCTTTGAGCGTTTCTCAGTGAGCTCTACATATTGGAGATGGAGAATGGAAAAATTTCGAAAAAATCAGTTCATTTTATTTTAATTGTCTTCAAAAAGTGTTACCATACGAGTGATTTGGGGGACTAGTCCCCCATCCCCTCACAGCTACGTGCCTGGATGCAAAGGCCTTAACAGAATGCCATTAGCAGTGTGTACATGCTTAGGGAAACAATGGTAACAGAATCGGGGCTAAACTGGATTAAAATCAAAAAATTCAAAAAATTTTCTACAAAATTATTTGGAATATATTATCAGAAACATGTTGTTTAACATATTTTTGCACTGCATATATCTTAGAGTTTACGCCAGCTTTTGAGGTTATGCTAGCACAAAAACTATCTGACCGACCGAGGACCGTATTTAAGAGGAAGCGGGGGCGGCCGCCCCCCTTGGCCGGATAAAAATTTTGAAAGGCAAGATGATGCACGGAAAGATGGAAAAATTGACAGCCTTTGACGTAAAATTTTCGAATCTTCGGCGCTTCGCGCTGGATGTGAAGTGTTTTCCATCATTTTGGCCCAAGAGCGACCAAAAAATAACACTTCTTTTTTTCATAGCTTTTGTGTGAAAATTTTTTCCTCAAAAAGTTCGATTTTTTTCTATCTTTATGAATAGAGCACGTCGAAAAACGTCGGAAAATGCAGTTTTTGTGAGCTATCCTGACGAATTTTCCGAGATATAGACCAATTTATGTTGGGTCCGCCCTCTCCTTGGCCGAATCCTGGATACGGGCCTGGACTGACCATTCCCATACCGGCTGCTGATCCTCCAGACTGACCATTCAGTGCGGATGACCTCGCACGTTAGTCGAAAAAGTTAACGCCATAAATTTTTTGTCGTGGAGGTCAGTAAGAAAATTTTTTAGTCAAAATGGCTGTAAAAACTAGCTTAAATGCTGAAATTTGCGTATACATTACGGTAATTCACTGTTTTTGATCAATTTCAAGCACTTTTGTGGCAAATTTTCGATTTTGACCGTTTTGGCCTTATTTTCGCGAAAACATTTCCTGTTTGTTCATTCTTGGGAGTGGGGTTACTAGACCCGCTGAAATTTCGTGTCTAATTATTTCATTTTGCACACACTTCTTCCTAAATATCATGAAGGGGCACATGCACGTATGGGGGTACGTTTTTTGCACCATTTTCGAGGACAAAAGCACTAATACTGTTCAAATTTTCCCGGCGCTTTCCGCTGGATATATACTTTTATCTGTTTTCAGCCAAAAAAAACGTCCAAAATTGATCGATTTGTCTATTTTTAGTGTATAAAACGATATAATGCAGTCAAAATGAAGTAAAAATGCTGTAATAATGTGTTATTACCACGAAAAAGCGTTTTATAAGCTATTTTGGCCCTTTTCGTCGTTTGAATAGCAAATAACTGTAAACACCGCACCTGGGCGTGGAGGGTTCGGTGGGTATGACCTCCCCTCCGAGAAACCAAAATGACCCCCCCCTAGAATTCAATTTTTGAAGTTTTTCCTTTTTTCGCAATTTTTTTGATGCCAATGGATAGTGCTCGATGAGGAACGTTGAAAAATGGTGCGCGTTTTTCGCCATACCACCATTTTTTAGACCATTTTTGTATCTTTGGAAAATCTTGGTTTCTCCTCCCAGAATTTTGGTGCCGCCCACCCATGGTAAACATCAAATACATACCTTTTCGGATTTGACGGCATTTTATCCCCTCCCGTGCCGACCCCGACCTTCTGCATCTATGTTAGGGGAAATTTTTAGCAGGGCGCTTGCCTGTTATTGGCGTCGTTCGAGCGCGATAACATGACGTCTACGGGCCCGCCGATAGTCCGGCCTCGGCCACCCTGGCGCCGCGGTCCGCTCACTGAGTCGTCTGACCCCGGCTACTCCACCATGACCGGGGGCAATTGCGACGAATCAGAACAAGCCACTACGATCGTCGATCAGGTTGCCATTGGACGAAGTCGACCCATTGATGGTATGTATCACATGTTTGGACGGTCACAGTGGCGGATCCAGGGTTTTCCTAAGAGGGGCGGTACCCCTAATGGGGGGCGGAACCCTGACTTGGGCGGAAAAATTAGCCAATTTAACCCGAAAATTTCTGAAAATCGCTCAAAAATCCTTAATTTTGGGTCAATGGGGGGGCGGCCGCCCCCCCCCCTAAATCCGCCCTGGACGAACAAGTGGGGAGGGGGCGTATACACGTGTAGAAGGTGGATAGAGGATTCCCGCCCAACTGCTAATCGTCCCCCGAAGTCAGAAATTTTTGACCTCCCGCCACGATTTTTTCATAAAAACTTGCTTTTCGGTATTTTTTGGTCAGAAAAGGTCATTTATCCCCCTTAAAAATAATCAATTGACCTTCTTCCAAAGATCAGCTACCTCCATTCAAAATTATGAGCTCTTACATGTCTGTGGGGTAGTTTAAACCACCCAAGGTAGCAACTCCCCGCACCACAACCCCGAGACCGAGATTTTTTCCCAGTCCCTTATTTTTGGTAAAAACTTGCGTTTCTAAGCTATTTTTACGTATTTCTTCGGTTTCAGCCAATAGTTGAAGATCACTCCCCTTCACCTAAAAATAACCGGGTACATACCTCCTAAGAGTTTGAGCTGTTTTTTATATTTTTTATATTAATATAGTATTTCTATTTTCGCATTGCGTATCCGAGTCACTGTCACACCTGGGCGTTGGGGGTTTGGGAGGGTATGCACCCCCTGAGAAAACAAAATACCACCCCTCCAAACCAGAATACCCCGAATTCAATTTCTAAGTTTTTTTGTTTTTTTTCGCAATTTTTTGATGTCAATGGATAGTGCTCGATGAGAAAGGTTGAAAAATGGTGTCTTTCAGCCATACCACCATTTTTAAGTCATTTTAAGACCTTTGAAAAATCTTGCACCCCCTCCCCAGAATTTCGGTTGCTGCCCACGTATAGTCACTGTCAGCTGTTTTTGAGCTATCGATCATTTTCTTCAGTGAATTTTTTAGGGCGAAATTAACATGAAAAGATGTTGAAAATTCTTTTCGTCGCAACACGTTTCCGACTTAAATAGCCATAAAACGCCAATAATGACGTAGAAACGATCTGAAAAGTCGACACTTTTGATAAATTCCTATATTTTGATTGATAAACACGAAAAACAGAATTCAAATGGGCTGAAAAACACTAGAAAATACCGTGACTCACCCGATTATGTAAAGTATTTTTTCATTTAAGCAAGCTTCCTCCAGCTCTTGTTCTTAATATACTTTGAACGGTATCATATACATGCATGCATGCAAGGGCTCAAAAATTTGGGAATGTAGCTAGTCGGTCATTTCTTAACGGGTGGTAAAAGACCTATTTTCGGTTAAAAATTACAAAAAAAAGAAGAATGACTTGGAAAAGAAATTAGATTCAAATTTGAATCTTTAAAAGAATAAAATCTGGGTAAATGATATAAGATTTGGAGGAATTAGGATGATGTCCGAATCACCCGTCTTTGCCTTAGTGGATAAATTGATAAGCGAAGTTAGTATGAACAATTAAACAAAAAAAGATTAAAAAAAGATAATTAAAGATTAACCAAACCACCGTCTTTTTGTGCAAGGTCGTTTTGTAGTTGTTCGAAGATGGCCCTTAAAATTTCTTTGTATATATATGTAGGTTTTAGGCTATTCTTATGTGGCTCAGTAACGCATTCTGTGTGATACAACTGAATTGTTTCGATCTTTTGTGCAAAAGTTTAGCCAGTTTCTGATGATGAAAAACTCATGAATTTAGGGTTGCCCAGATCAGTGTTTTTTTTCTCGGCAAAGATTTTTCCCGATGTACAAAGACTTTTCGGGGCCGTCTTTGTACATGTACAAAGATTTTTCGGAAGACAAAAATTGCAAAAAAAGTGTGAAATTCGTCAAAATTTTCGGCGCTTCGCGCCAAAATGAGTAATTGTGTGTTCTATATATCTTTATAATAGCAGAAATAGCATTTCAAAAGGAACACTGTCAAATTTGTCGGCGCTTGGCGCCGTTTTAAGACGATTCTTAGTAATTTTTGCCCTTAGAGACCCAGATATTAGCTAAAATATACTACCAGTCGAACAACTCTGTCTTTACCACACTAAAATCGCTACTGTACCATATTAAAGTACCCAAAAATTTGTGTGTACAAAATGTACAAAGATTTTTTGGAAGACAAAAACTGTAAAAAGGTGGAAAATTCCCAAGAAATTTCGGATCGAAATGAATAATCGTTTGTCCAAAATATCTTTGTAATGGCAGATATTGCATTTCAAAGGGAAAAATGTGAAATTTTTCGGCGCTTTGCGCCGTTTTAAGACGATTCTTAATGATTTTTGCCCTTAGAGACCCAGAAATTAGTTAAAGTACAATACAAAAAAGGAAGAATTGTGTTTTTATCACACTAAAATCGCTACTGTACCGTATTATACAGGATGTCACAAAATGATAGCCCCCTCAAAAAATTGATTTCAGGGTAAGATAGGAAAAAATCTGTAAGCACTATCTTGTAGAGCATTCAATTCTGCTTTGGGTAGTAAAAGTAATTTGCACATTGCAAAAAAGAGCTTTTTAAAATTAGCTATAAAAAAGATCTGTCTTAGTAAAGTTTTGACGAGTCGATTAGAAAATCTCTTGCAAATGGAGTCAGAAATCGGTCGCTATTCTGCAGAAACACTATCGAAAAATTGGTCTATGGTGTTAAATGAATTAGAGAATGATGCGTATTAGTCTGAAAATCTGTTATGTTCAATGACTATGCATTTAAGGCAGGTCGACTAAGCTGAAGACGGCTATATGGATTTTTAAATGGACGACGTGGTCGTGGAGTTTCGAAATACTGAGATATTTTTTGTTTCTGATCAATAAAAAATGAACCGGTGCACATTGCGCTTTGATGAAATAAGCATCCGACGCAGAATTGAATACTCTACAACACGGTATCTTGTGTATTTTTTCCATGATTCTTGAAACTCGATTTTTGGAGGGGGCTATCATTTCGTGACACCCTGTAGTACCCGAAAATTTGTGTGTACAAAATGTACTATGATTTTTGGGAAGACAAAAACTGTAAAAAGGTGCAAAATTCCCAAAAATTTCCGGCGCTTCGCGCTGAAATGACTCTCGGCGTCCGAAATTCCCCAACCCCCTTCTTAAACGCTCACATGTTTTTAAAACGCCCGGAAATATATGAAAATTGAAATATATTTGAAAAAAAGTCATTTTAGGTCCCTCCGGGACGCCGTCCGCACTTGCCAGCGCTTCGTCGTCCGACGATCTGTCGACTACGTTAACGAACGCCGATGCGGATAAGACGATGAGCGATAAGTCGGGCGACTTGACGTTAAACGAAACGTCGGACTTACGGGTTTCTCCGAAAGCGGGCGAATCGGAAAAGTCGCGTCACGAAAGCGATACAACGGCGCCCGAAGGGCAAACCGTTTTGAACAATAAACGATGCCATACTATCACCACCACGGCTATTGTTCACGCTGTGGACGTTTGAGTGAATTTTTTAATTTTTAATGTTCGAATCGGGGTCGTATTTAAGGGGGCGCAGGCACGTAGGTCGGAAGGAATGGGGGGTCCGAACCCCCCCCCCCCAAATTCAGAAAAATCGGAAAAATAGGACTTTTTAAACGTTATTTTGTGCTATTTTTAGCCTTTTTGGGCTTGGTCCCCTCCAAAATTAGCGTTGGTCCCCCCAAAATAGGAAGGCGAGCTACGTGCCGCTGCCCCTAGGCTGGAAAAAATTTTTGAAAGGTAATATATGTAATGCACAGAAATATGGAGGTCTTTATCGTAAAATCTCCAAATTTTCAGCGCTTTGCGCCGGATGTGAAGTATTTTCGATCATCTTGGCCCAAGCGCAACCAAAAATGACACTTTTCTAGTTTTTTGTGCGAAAAAGTTTTTTAATTGGAATTTTTTGATTTTAACGGATAGTGCGTGTCGAAAAACGTCGAAAAATGCGGTTTTTGCGGGGCATCCCGACGATTTTTCCAAAATCTACACAGATTTATGTTGGGTCCGCCCTGCCCCCCCGCCCGAATCCTGGATACGAGCCTGATTTGGATCACTGTTTTTTTGTACAAAAACTTCGGTTGTTTTGTATAATCGAAAATCGGCCAAAAGCCGCCTACGCTTTGTGTATAAACATTTGCAAAGATCGCTCCGAAAATCTTTATCCCGTACAAATAACAGTGGTTTGAATAGTCTTTGTGTTAAAAAATTATGTTTTTTCGCAATTATTATTTGTTTTTATTCCGATCGATAATTATCGGCAGCTGACTTAGCTTCACGTGCAACATTTGCATCTTTTTTTCGTTGCTGTTTCGTTTTTTTTATTATTTTGGCAAATCATGAATTCTGTGAAGTGAAAACATTTCTGGTGATTGAAATATTGTTTTTTTTTGTATTCGGCAAAGATTTTTCCCGATGTACAAAGACTTTTGGGGACTCTTTTTGTATATGTACAAAGATTTTTTGGGAACATAAAAACTGCAAAAAAGGTTTGAAATTCGCAAAAATTTTCGGCGCTTCGTGCCGAAATGAGTAATTGTGTGTTCTATTTATCTCTGTAATGTCAGAAATTGCATTTTGTAAGGGAAAATGTCAAATTTTTCGGCAATTTGGGACGATTATTAGCGATTTTTGCCCTCAGAAACCCAGAAATTAGCTAAAATATACTACCAAAGGTCGAACAACTGTTTTTGCCACACTAAAACCGCTACTGTACCATATTATAGTACCCAAAAATTTGTGTGTACAAAATTTACAAGGACTTTTAGGGACCATCTTTGTACATGTATAAACGGACCTTGTACAAAAAAACTGATTGAAACCCCTCCCAAACCCCCTAAGATCATGTATGGTTTTAACATTATATGCGGTTGTTTGAATTGGCGAAGTGCAAGTAGATTTTGTATTTTTTGTAGAATTGAAATATGGATCAGCACGTACATACGTATATACCCGTACTTTCGTAAAAATGGTACATATTTAAAACAATTCCAAATGTATTTTATGTATACTCTACAGGAACTTGTTTTCAGCCCTAAAATTCAGTATTTTATCAGTGACAATTTTAAAAAAGGTAAAATGCTTCAAGTTTCGAATAATCGTTTAGCAGGCTAAGGAAAAATTGGAGAAAATAATTACCGTTTCTCCGTTCTATTTCTCTACAAAATTATTTCTCTCTTATTTACTCGATTTCGCACTGTATGTAAGCTTTTTATGTATTTTTATACGCTCCTTTGTTTGCTCTTATTACTGTACGTTGCTATTTCAATTCGCATTTTTTGAGTAGTTTTTCATTTTATGCCAATTTCATACCTGGGCAGAGTTCAGTGATTCAATTCGTCAAACTTTCCAATGAAAAAGTTTGATTGTCCTTGGGTTCAAAAAGTGGTTGTCTAGCATATGTGCTTACAGTGAGGCCCGTATCCATACCTGGGCGTGGGGGATTTGGGGGTATGCACCCCCAGAAACCAAAATACCCCCAGAATTCAATTTTTGAAATTTTTTTGTTTTTTTCGCAATTTTTGATGCCAATGTACATATAGTGTTCGATGATAAACCTTGAAAATTGTTTTTTCGACATACCACCATTTTTAAGGCCATTTTTTGACCTCTGAAAAAATCTTGCACCCCTCAGAACTTTGGTGCCGCCCACCTATGCCCGTATCCATGTTTTTTGTCTCGGTGGGACACGACCAAAATTTTTCAAAAACATAAGGGGGCCAAAGGATGGATAAAAAACATGTTTTACGACCACATGCGCTGTATACGTTGTAAATTTTGCTACCCAGATGCCTTAAATACGGTCAGAATCCAATGGAAACTATCTTGAACAAATCTCATTTTCTGCATAAAACTGTGTAAAACAGAAGATTCAGGTGCGGAATGCGCTTTAGGTTGTATAAAGATTAAAAATGGAGTGTTTAAACCGCGCGCTTAGGACTACATAAACTAAATTATAATTCTGAAAATCGGCGAAAATTTTTTTGTGATTTTTGGCTAAAAAAGCATAGGGGAAGGATTTCAGAAAAAAATCATTCTCAAATTCCGTTTCGGGGGGCACTTCCTTCCCTATCTCTTCTGGATACGGGCCTGCTTACAGCAATTCGACCTAATTTCCTGATGAAAACGAGTATTGTAGCATAAATTTCGGATTTTGTCCCTCTCTTGGTCCAAAAACTGGCTGACCTGCTTTGAAAAACTATTTTATGGTTTAAAATTGGTTAGCCAATTTTGAAGTCATATTTCTGATAAAAAAACCGGTCGTTTTGGTTTTTAAGCATTGAAAGGTAGCCTAGAAAAGGATTGTTCATGTCCATGAAGAAATTGAGGTCGCTAAATTTAGTCTTCACGCTTTTTTGCTAGTCGAATGGTGAAACTGGTAGGAAAAGCCCGTATAAAACGCGTTGTGTAGCATGACTTCAAGCAATAAAAATTATGGAAATTATCAATTTGGTCATAAAAATTTGATTTAGGATCATTTTGACACGATTAAAAATTTGGCCCTCAAAAATGATGCAGAAAATGTGTTGCAAGCACAAAAATGCCTCACTCCCTACGTGCATGTCAGTTCTCGCCACGAAATATAAACATTAAACAGTCCTTAAGTTTTGTCCAGGATTTAATTGCTATTTAATAAACTCAGGATGTCGTCGTATGTTTCACATTGCTGTGCCAAAACGGGCGACTAAAGTCTAACCAAAGCTTAAGAACTGTTTATTGTTTACATTTCGTTACGAGAACTGTTTGTTGTCCACTTTCAAAAAATGGTTGTCCTGGTCCAAAAAGTAATTTTCAAACTTTAATAAGTAGTCGCCTGGCCTTGAAAGTCAACGTCCAAGTTTCAAGGTCGCAAAACGTATTTTCCTGGTCCAAAAAGTTGTTGATCTGCTTAAAAAAGTCGTTGTCCTGGTCAAAAGATGGGATATTCGGTTTTACTATAGAAAAACATAGCCCTATTCAACTTGTAGCTAGGACGGGCACACGTAGGCGTGTGAGGGTTTAGAAGATGAGGTTTTTAGACCACATAATCCAGCAGACCCCAAAAAAATTGATGACCCATAGAATTTAATTTTTGGCGTGTTTTTTTGGATTTTTGCCATTTTACTCCACCCAGACCCCGCCTTAAAATTTGGTCGCTGCCCATGTATGGAGATGGGCCGAAATGGAGTATTGCCTAGGTTTGGTGAGTTAACGCGCTTTGATTCTGGCGATTTGCATATGTTGTACATGTGCATTTTTGTTCTCGTTTGTACATGCAATGGTCCTCAGGTCACTTTGCTTCGTTTTAAGTAGTACTTTTGTCTGTATCTTTCTTCGTTTACGTTGCATTTATACGCAAGCAGCTCATGTCGCTTTTACCATCAACTGCGCCTATCTTAACGTACGATTTGAGCGTAGTTATTACGTTTTTGCTTTAAATAAAATATCCATTTTCAAGATTCGATTTGTAGTTAGTGTTAATGAATAGTACGGAAGCTGTCAGTAAAGTAGTAATGGCTTGAAATTAGCGGCTCAAAATCTTGGATGGCTTGAAGAATACGTGTTCTTAGAGAGCTTTGACCGTCGCAGAGTGGCCTCTGACCTTTTCCCCCGCAAAATGGCTATACTGACCTCCCACCCCGCAAAATCTTTGCTGACTCCCCCTCCCCGCGAAATCTCTGCTGACCCCCGGAACTGCTGATTTTACGTAAAAATCGTAACAAGTGTGTTTTTAACCGTTTTTAGCTGTATTTTGGCTCAAAAGTTTTCCGACACTTCACGGCATAAGCTCATTTTTAAACTGTTACTTTTTTATTCTAAGAAAGAACGAGCTCCGCGAACGTCAAAAAACTGTTTTTGACGTGTATCTGCGGCTTGTTGGACGAAAAGGGTACTTTTAAAAAATTTTCGGGACTGACTTCCTCTCCAGAAATTTCATGTTGTACATACGTGTGATGATTCAAAAAAAACATTCTAGAGATTCAATTCTTCAAACCTGGGAACGACTTTGAATATGATTTTGTCGGAAATTAAACATTTATTGTGGTACATTTTTTATAAATATACATAATTTGTTTTTTGGTACCTGTCCTAACCCAACTTTCGGCTCGAGCTCATGATGCCTGTTTCACTAAGGGCATAACTTTGAGAATTTTTATTGATAGCCGGAAAATTGCGATAATCATATATCACATCTTTTTGTTGTAAAGTTTAGGAGATAACATGATTTACCAGCTCAGTTAGATAACTTGATCTTTGACAAGCTTTCTCATCGATGGGTGGACAATGATACAAAAATTTTGTATAAAAAATTTGAATGTTATCTTGATTAATCTACACCCTTGGAAACAAACCTGTTTTGTTCATAGACGGAGGTGCATATGATTTGAGTGGAGGGGTCAAATACAAAATTTTAGCGAGGAAGGTATAAATCATACATAGCAAGCAATCAAATTAGGGGGATTTCTGACTTGGAGACAAAACCGGCCAGAATTAGTTAATGGTGCCGAAATTTAGTGAAGGAACATTTCTGACTGCAGCCCTAATTTTGCATCGCGCACGAGGCATTGATGAATTACAAACTGTTTTGGTGTACAAATCTACATGTACCTATGTACTAATCTGCACAATTCGAGGAATAAAACTATTTTAATATTGCACATCTACAAATGTAAATACAGAGCCGCTCTATGTCTACAGAATCAACATAGGTACGGATGTACATATTTGCCTTCGGGACTTATTTAGGTAAACTGCTCTCAGCGCTGGTCAAGTTCGCAGAATCGCACGGCAATTTCGAACCAGTTAACCCTTGTAGACCTAGGGCTTCAACTCCCTCAGTCCTAATATTGCTGACTGCACTTTCGTCGGGAGTTTCAGCAGCTACGCCCTAAATCCTAGCATTGGTACCTACCTAAATCCCGGAATGCTCGCAAGGTCAGTTGACCTATCTCAACCCACTCAAGTTGATAAATTAACTTATTTTTAAAGCTTAGGCTGGCTTGAAATGTTTCTTGGTTCCTAATTAGTGTAGTACTCTGAATTCCAAATACAACAACAGCGAGCTCTCATCTGGTCAGTCATCATAAAATATTAGATAATCTTTTAGCTATTTTTGGGTTGAGGAAAGATAATAGAATTTCTATAAAAGATAAGACCATAATTTAATAACCCTTTATCCATCGAGTGACGTAACTCAAGAATCAAATATAAAAATCAATGTCCAGACCGGCCCCAAAATATTAGTCGTTGTGCTAGCCGCCCTACCCTCGATGTAAGGTATCATCGGGCGGTGATTTTCTAATATTTAATTCACAAAATGAATAACTCACGGCTGTAAGCCGGTACGAAAAATAATACCCAATATAAATACGCAACGACGCCAAAACGCCACGAACTCAGGCTTCGATCGACTAGTAATTTTCCGACTAAATATACGACTGAATAATAATTCTTCGACCGACTGACATGAATGTAACGAACGTTACTTTTAATTGATAACTATTTACTCTTATCACTGTTGATTAGTCATCATTTGCTTAATTCATAACATTGCACTTTGCACTAAGAAATTATTTTATTTCTATTTCAAATATTCTCGGCGTTTTTATGGAATTAAGAATTATCGCGAATTATAAACTAAAAATCATAAGATTGGTCATCAGAAAAACTACATAACTTACTTCGCGCGTCATTGCATTCTTCTCAATCATCTTGCATTCCAAACTTATAATATTCGTAATGTTTTAGCTAATTTAATAGCATATGAATGTGGCTCGTGACTCTTAGCGTTTATTTCATATTATACATATATTCACGTGTCATTCTACGATTCGGTTCATTATTCGATTACCGTTCGCTTACTGCCATCTCTTGAACTTGCTTACTTATTTTTACACTTAACTATAATAAAACATTAGCACGTATTCAAAAGCCTGGTCGTCACATGAACATTAATTCGTTTAACATTAATACCAAATTTACATGTATCACTTGGCGTCAGTTGATGCGCACATAAAATAAAATGAACGATATTATTGGTTATGCAAATATTAATATGGAACAAGAACGTGAAATAATACAATACACGCGTTTATCGTGAAATAATACAACAAACACGTTTTACTAGGATGATTAAACTAAAGCAATGAAATCGAACGTTCAAGAACTCTTACAGAAGTAAATTACTGATGTTAGCATATACGTAAATCTGGTTTACCGGACAAGTACCTAATGGAATTTTAAGTTGAAAAGTAAGGGTTAATTGAGAACAGAAGGCATAACCACGAGCTCACACATCACACGTATGGCTACTTGAAAATGGCTATGTCGACCGATACAGTAATGAGCTGTTGTCGGATGGCATACGCGAACTGATGGCAGATGTTCGCACCGTATAACTCTCGTAGTTACATATATATTTGTGAAAGTGTGTTTGTATCCGGGGTTAGCTCCGACCCCATAACACCTGGTGGGCTGACGTTTTGGCTCAAGCTCGGCCTGCTGGGGGTGTAGTGGCGACATTTAAATTTCACCAACCCCACCCATGCACTCTGTACAATGGTGAAGCAGGAGGCGTCCCTATGCTCAAGCATGGCCGATTTTGGGAGAACATGTCCGATTTTATGCCAAATTTCGAAAATCGGAATTAATTCAGTTCACACTATTTTTGTGTTACGGTACTTTTGCCGCTGCGTGCGTTTTAACTTAGGATCGGAGGTAACATAGCATACATAATGCTACAAGATGGGCAATGCTATCGGTACAATGATGTGATATAAGATACCCTACCTGCGCCATAACATGCAGTGATATAAGATAGGAGATACCCTCTGCTATAACATATGAGTGTTATAACATAGTAGTTAACCTTGTCTCCTGGGTAGCAAGACAAAGTATAGCCAATGCTTAAGCATAGGCGATGTTGAAGCATAGTCCTGTGTTGTAGCATAGGCTATACGTTTTGTGTTGTTACTCAGGGGATGACGTCACATTATAGTTAACCTCAACTATAGGTATACTGTAGATGTTTTTAAACTTGCGGATCAAGTCAACCAGGTATACTGTACACCCATCTACTTTACAGCAAGAGTACCTATTTAATGCAGCTATCAGAACATACTAAATGTGTACAATATTCTAACTGGCATATCACTTTACACTTTACACTCGATTACTTTACACCTCATCATGAAACCTCTATAAATCATGTACCAATAGTTGAATCGAGCTGAAATGTTCAGAATGTAAAGACTACATGCCAAAAATAATGTAAATGGAAAATCGTGTACCGGCTTACTGTAGCTATGTTATAACACGTATTTTTTCAACCAATGGCCGGATTGAGCACAAATTTGAGAAACAGCATATACGCGAGTCACTTATGCTTTGCACATTGGCTTACTGTAGGCATACTGTAGCTTTCTGGATTTTCTATATCTCACAAGCTAATGGTCAAATAAAGCTGAAATTCAACAAATTAGATGTATATGAGTCAAAAATAACGTACGTGAAATATTCTGCATGGGATCACTGTGGGTATGCTACAACACGTATTTTTTAATTCGCTGACCTGCAAATTGTTTTGTAAAGTTTCAAATCAGTTTTGTAAAATTTGGAATTCATTTTGTAAAATTTGGAAATTATTTTGTAAAATTTAGAAATTATTTTGTAAAATTTGGAAACTTTTTGTCAAATTTGGAAATTATTTTGTAAAATTTGGAAATTATTTTGTAAAATTTGGAATCTTTTTCTATTTGGTTAAGTATGGGTGTTTTTGTAAAATTTGGAAATTATTTTGCAGAATTTGGAAATTATTTTGTAGAATTTGGAAATTATTTTGTAGAATTTGAAAATTATTTTTGTAAAATTTGGAAACTTTTTTGTAAAATTTGGAAATTATTTTGTAAAATTTGGAAATTATTTTATAAAATTTGGAAATTATTTTGTAAAGTTTGGAAATTTAAGAAAAAACAGAAGTATGTACAGTCTGACTACCGTGGAAACCCATGAATCAAATTTTGATGGGTCTACCCGCCAGTGGACCAGATATTCGGTCTTATTATTCCTCCACGCGTATTTAGATTGCTGATTATCAATCGCCTGCTCAATATGCGGACAAAAGTTCGCTCGGTTCTACCGGGAATCATGAGAATGAAACTGGGGCGTTTGATATATTCACTGATCGTCGTCAGACTTGTACAATTATATTTCGTCATTACGATTTAGGATATATAAATCGCAATCAATTTGAACAATTCGTGGAAACTTTGTTTTCGAAAGTTAAATATTACGCCCTTGAATCATCGCCCGCGTTATTGTATCCGTTATGGACTAAAATTCATTTTTCATCTTCGGATTGTATAACATTGCGCAATATTGATGATTTTGAACCCGTGTAAAGTTGTGCTTTTTAGCTGGTAAAATTATCATTTACATTTGCTACACACTGAGAGATCAGTTCCTAGGTAGGTATAGTATTTTTCTTTGAAATATATCGTATTTGCAACCATCAGTATAAATTATGGTCAGTTAGTCTGATTGATCAACTTTGATACTTTCTCTTCAATTTTCAAGAATCCTTAGGGAAAATTTTGAGTTTTATTTAAGCTGGGAGGGTCTCTAGACCCCTCCTGACACATATGCGTCCAGTTTAGTACTTAGCCGAACGGTGCAATGGGCTGTTTTATTCATTTTTGGTTAAACCCATATTTTCATTTTTTATTGCCTCATAATCTTATTGAGTATTATGCACGTTTCCAGTGTGTTCATACAAAAGATCTGCAGTCTACTGAGTGATCCTCTGGCTTAGGGTTGGGGGAGATCTGTTGGAAGACCGTGGACCTCTCGTCCTTTTTTCTTGTATACAGTACAGAATACATAGCAACATATCGAATTTTGAATTTTTTCCTCCAGCTAACAATGGGTATACCAGGAGAGATCAAGACGAAGCGATATCCAACTGTTATAATTACTATTCGAAATTTCGTTGATCATTTACAGAGGAATTTTATGCCTCCTTGATGGAACGCCCCAGTTTCATTCTCATGATTCCTGGTAGAACCGAGCGAACTTTGCCCGCATATTGAGCAGGCGATTGATAATCAGCAATCTAAATACGCGTAGGAGGAATAATAAGACCGAATATCTGGTCCACTGGCGGGGGGACCCATCAAAATTTGACTCATGGGTTTCCACGGTAGTCAAACTGTAAATACTGTTGTTTTTTTAATTTCCAAACTTCACAAAATAATTTCCAAATTTTTTAAAATAATTTCCAAATTTTACAAAATAATTTCCAAATTTTACAAAAATGTTTCTAAATTTTACAAAATAATTCCTGAATTCTACAAAATAATTTCCAAATTCTACAAAATAATTTCCAAATTTTACAAAACACCTACACTTAACCAAATAAAAAAGATTCCAAATTTTACAAAATAATTTCAAAATTTTACAAAATAATTTCCAAATTTTATAAAAAAGTTCCCAAATTTTACAAAGTAATTTGCGAATTTCAAAATAATTTCCAAATTTCACAAAATAATCTCCAAATTTTACAAAACTGATTTGAAACTTTACAAAACAATTTCCAGGTCAGTGAATTAAAAGATACGTGTTGTAGCATACCTACAGTAATCCCATGCACCATATTCTACGTACATTATTTTTGACTCATATACATCTAATTTGTTGAATTTCAGCTTTATTTGACTGTTAGCTTGTGAGATATAAAAAATCCAGAAAGCTACAGTATGCCTACAGTAAGCCAATGTGCAAAGCATAAGTGACTCGCGTATATGCTGAATCTCAAATTTGAGCTCAATCCGGCCATTGCTTGAAAAAATACGTGTTATAACATAGATACAGTAAGCCGGTACACGATTTTCCATTTACTCTATTTTTGGCAGGTAGTCTTTACATTCTGAACATTTCAGCCCGATTCAACTATTGGTACATGATTTATAGACGTTTCATGATAAGGTGTAAAGTAATCGAGTGTAAAGTGTAAAGTGATATGCTAGTTAGAATATTGTAGACATTTAGTATGGTAAGCGTTAAAGTTCATAGTTATCCCAAAAAATAAAATTCTGATAGTTACCCCTCCCCCTGCATTAAATAAGTACTCTTGCTGTGAAGTAGATGGGTGTACAGTATTCCTGGTTGACTTGATCCGCATGTTTAAAAACATCTACAGTAAATCCATAGTTGTGGTCAACTATAATGTGACGTCATCATCTGGGTAGCAACACAAAACATATAGCCTATGCTTCAACACGAGACTATGCTTCAACATAGCCTATGCTTAAGCATTGGCTATACTTTGTGTTGCTACCCAGGGAGACAAGGTTTACTACTTAAGATATCACGTGATATATGACACCCTTTACTGCAACATACAAAAAATTTTTAAAACCAAACAAATGGTTAGACCCAAAAATTTCAAGACCATCCCAAACATCAAAAATATGATTTTGGCTAAAGAATTATCAAAACCATTCTGTAACGTCAAAAATATGGGTTTGATCAAAAAAATGGTTGACAAAAAAATCTTTAAAAAATCCAACAAAATAAAATATAGTTTTACCAACAATTTTTTAGAAATATCCCAAAAACATCAAAAGTCCCGAAAAATAAAAAATACAAGAGACATCTCAATTTCATTTAGCTATCAGGCCTAAGTTCGGCCCGGACAACGCCGGGTGGCTCAGCTAGTAATTTAATATTGAGCGAAAAATCGTTTTAGCTAAAAATTCTTCGCTCGGTAAGCATGAGCACCACATCGATACGATCTTTGACAATTAACCGAATAAATATACATACGCGATATTTTTATGAGCTAATTTTATAGTTTTTCTCTTTGAAACTCAAATAACGAGTGACTCATTTCGTGTTGTGTAAATAACTATGCACTCGCTAAATATTTGCATTGCTTGAAGGTTTGCATTTCTTATGAAGTTGGTGATGTCAACATCTTTGTAGTGTTCGTCTATTATCCGTTTTTAAATTGACATGTCTTCAACCACTAACTATTACTTTTGTTTAATCATTTGAGACGAAATAGACCTTTAACATTTAACCAATTTAGTGAATATATCCTTGCAAGATTGTGGTTTGCCTGAATAGTATATGTAGGTATCTATTTGTGAATCAGAGGATAAAGTTTGTAAACCTTGAATCATCAGTTTTTGTTTGCTTTTCCAAATTTCCGGTGCTAAAGCAAAAATTTAAGAAGGGTTATCCATCCAACCACACATGGGCGTGGGGGTTTGGGGGGTATACACCCCCCAGAAGTTGAAATACCCCCCCCAGAAATCAAAATACCCCCCCCCAGAAAAAATTTTTTTTTGCTTTTTTAGCAATTTTTTGATGCCATTGGATAGAGCTTGATGAGTAACGTCGAAAAATGGTGTTTTTTGCCATATGACCACTTTTAAGACCATTTTTTGACCTTTAAAAATTTTTTCACCCCCCCCCAGAAATTTTTTCACCCCCTCCCCCCAGAATTTCGGTGCTGCCCACCTATGCATCCAACCATAGTTTGGCGTGGGGGTCTGGTAGACTCCCGAAAAAATCAACAGATTCCCAGAATTGAATTTTTGGCGTCGTATTTTTTGGTATTTTCGTCGGTTTTACTAAAACCCAAATCTGCAGATTCAGCTGCAACCCACGTTTGATTCCGACCAGACATGCACAGTATGGGAATTCTAGATAGGGAAGGGGTTGAAATTTTAAGTGCCTTTTTCGGGTCTAAAAATGGTGATTACGCGCAGACATGCACAGCATAGGAATTCGGGGGAGGTGAAATCCTAAAGTGCCTTTTTGGGCCCAAAAATAGTGGGTACGCGTAAAAAACATGGTTTTTGGCGTTTTTGATGTTGCTCTATCTTTCTAGAGCATAAAAGCAGACAAATTTCGAAAAAGTCGAATAAATTGAACAATATTAGCTTAAAACATGAGTGTATGGAGCGAATAGTCGAAAATTTGGGACTTTTGAGCAAATATATACATAGATACATAGGCAAAAACACTTAAAAAAAACTTTTATTTACGGATTTTCGGGAAAGTTTCGGAATCTTTTGAAAAATCGCCAAATCTGGGGTGGGGGGAATCTTTGCGGTGGAGGGGTGAAAATTCTTCTGGAAGGGAGGGCTTCAATCCCCCCAGATCATGTATGGGTACGCGTCAAAAACATCGTTTTTCGGCGTTTCTGACGATGGTCTATCTTTCTAGAGCATAAAAACAGAAAAATTTCGGAAAAAATTAAATAAGTTGAACAAATTGAATAAAATATAGTCAAAACATGAGTACATGGCGCGAGCGCCGAAATTTTGACACTTTCAAGCGAATATATAGCTAAAAACGCATAAAAAAGCAGCTTTCCTGCGCGAATTTTCAGAAAACTTTTGAAAAGTTGCGAATTCTGGAGGGAGGTGAAAGATTTTGTATGATTCCGACTAATACGCAGAAATTCTTTATAGAAGTGATTTTAGACGTCTCGTTATTCAAAGCTAAATTATGCATATAATTATCGTTACCGTTTGTTTCGGCTGTGATCATCATAACTAATACGATACTTCAGATATACATTCTGTATTCAAGGGATTTCGAAGTTTTTCCTCGGCTTTTAGTGAATGGAAAAGTCCCTAATTTCATCAAGTAACCTTATGTTGCGAACGCGATTAGCGCTGCAGTCACTTTTGTTCTTATCAATGGGACACATAACAAAGGAATCTGGTAAGTTTCAGATATATGTATGATAGTTGTTGTTGTAAACGCAATTAAATTCCTAAATTTACATTTGTGACAGCGAGCGGCGGACTTAAGGGGGTGCCCACCATTTACCAAAAATATTTAGCGAGATAAAGAATGAATTTGTAATTTGCAATGATTTTTGGCCGTCGATGACCATAATTTCTCAAATTTTTCAAGCGCTGTGCTCCGAATAATGCCTATTATTGATACTTATTTACTTTCTTGGCGACCTGGAAGCCATTTCTGCTCATGTAAGGTTTAAAAACAATTTTAACAACAGAAACGGCTATTTTAGCATAGTTTTCTTCTATTTTCAATCAGAAATTTTCGATGTTTAGCGTTAAATGCTACAAATACAGGAAATTAAGCAGCAAATCATAAGGGATTTTCAGGCGTTTCGCGCCAGATTTTTGCTAAATTTAAAGAAATTTAAGGATTTTTTCGCACAAAATTGTCGAAAATTTTAAAAATTTAAAAAAAAACGGTTGCGTTAAAAATGATTTCAAGTAAAAGTATGCCATGTGAAACGCCGAAAAAACGCTATTCCGTGTGTGAATGGCAAATTTTTGGGCCTATTTTTGACTGCTTTCGGAAAAGTTAGGGGTACTACCCCCTTCCCTTATGAAAATCCTAGATCTGCCACTGATGACAACCAGAAACTTTCGTAAATACGTAAATAAAATAGCGAATCGCTTTATCTGTGTCACATAAGTTTGAATATGAACTTTAAAAATATCCCAACAACAAGCTGACAGATTGCGCCGAATGCGTTGATTTTATTCATATCACCGTGAGCTGTCAAATCAATGTCATTAAAATTTCTTAAAATGTGCCTTGTTTTATGTGAAACATTCTAGATAATATGTTTTTATGCAGTAAAATCGCATTTTTCAGCTATAATGTAGGCCCTTTTGACTCTGTCTGCTCTGACGTTTTCAATCATGATAATGATAAGAAACGTTCTTTAAAATTATTTTTAAAAAAATTTCAATCGTTTTATTTTGTTGATTTTTCTCTCAATAATTGACGTTTTAATTGGAGATCATTTTGAAAAACCGTTCCAATAAGTATTCAGAATCGCTTGACTTTGTATATTCCACTGCGCAACTATACTTACATATGTACAAACATATATTGCATTTCAACCGATTACATATATTGTCGTGGTCTTTCTTTTTTGCTGTCCTAGTTTTTATTTATCCTGTATTTCTGAAATTTATTTACCTATCATTTTTAGTTTTTTGGTTACATATTTATCTGTTTATTTTTCTTCCTTGTCCTATTTTATATTTCTTTTTATTTTGTCGCATTCAAGATTTCCTATTATACCAGATATTCGGAATCGCTTGGGTTCACCTGATCCCCTTATCTTTCAGTAGGTATACTCCAATGCGCATGTGTATCCTGCGTTTTAATTGATTATTATCATTTGTTTATCTTTTCTTTGTTATTTTTTTACTTATTTCTAATATTTCGGTTCGTCCCAGTAAGGAATTTTCTTCTGCCCGCGTTCGCCGCAAAGATATGTTACGTTTGCCGAGTCGTCGTGTTTCGGCTAATGCACTGCTAAGTAAGTGAAGATTAAGCACAACAAGAACAAGATAAAGTAGAAAATAAAGCAAAATTGAAAACGGACCTGGAATAAAAAATAAATAAAAATGCGACGAAACATTGCAACGTAGAACAATCTTATTGATCAGAATCGCTGATATCGTACAATTTGTGACAAAAATGTCAAAAATCGTTTATTCCTTAGCTGTACCGCTGTATATTCTTCGTCAATGATTGAAAATTTAATCACTTTAACATCTGCATTTAAATAACTGCCTGTTTTTTCACATTTGTAGACATTACATTGTGCTATCATTGCAAGACGAAGAACGCAGACAAGTTTTTTGAGCTCATGGACGGCGAAACGTGGGCTGAATGGCTGTCCGTCCTGAAAACTTTACCCAGTACAGACGATTGTTCAACGGTCCATGCTAACAATGCGCTGATAAGGAATTGCATTGAGGGCGTCTGCATGCACTTTTACGTACATAACAAAAGTAAGTCATAATCTATGACAACATAAATAATAATAATAATAATAATAATAATAATAATAATAATAATAATAATAATAATAATAATAATAATAATAATAATAATAATAATAATAATAATAGTAATGATAATAATTTTAATAAAAATGATAATAATAACAGTAATAATAATAATATTTTTTTAAATTATTATTACTATTACTATTATTATTACTGCAATTATTATTATTATTATTATTATTATTATATATTATTATTATTATTATTATTATATATATATGGATTTGTAAATTGAATCTTTCTTTAATTTTATTTCCCGGAAAGTGAATGTGAATGCCATTTGGTTACTCTCGCCACAGAATTGCATTTGATTCCGTACTCCGTAGAAATATAACGACTCTTTCATTTTTGAGATTAACATAACTGACAAACCAACGCATTTCTTAAGATCTGAATAAGTCTCTAAATTATACCAAATGGGTAGGTACATTGTGGTATCATCTACGTAGTTCTTTAATCATGCTACAGTATGTTTCTAATGCTCAGAATCTCTGAAAGATGTCATCAAATTGGTCATTCTTTAGATGGTAGCGCAAGTCATATCTGGAGGACTTGCATACCTCACGGCAGAAGTCAAGTGAAACTGTCTTGCACGGAAATATCTAGCCAAGCTAATAAGCTAAAAATGTGTACCTGTCAAGATAATTATTGCAATCATTCCGTTCGAACTTATCAAGCGAATTACATTTCATTGATTGTTTCTTTATTGTACGTTCGTTGTATCCTGTATTTTCTATGAATATATTCGGTTTTTGTTAAAGAGTTGTGTATTTTATATGCACACTATCCGCCGTAAGAAGTGCGGCACTTAAAATTTTTCGTATCTACGTAGCATGTTAAAGAACATTTTTGTGGGCGGTGTAAAGTAGTGCAAAGTTCTTCAAACATGCTGAAACTTGACAGGTACGTTCCAAATGATCCTATCTAGTATTGTATAATGTTTTAAAAATGCGTAGTATTCTGTACTTGGTACAGAATATGAACTTTTAAAGGTAGATAGTCCTGCCTTCACTCCGCGCGATAAACTACAGAACACACTTCTTGGTTCAGAGAAAGTTACGTAAAACTGTTCAAACTAGTGAGCACATTAAGCAATGCTAGAATTGTTCGATACATATGTATAGTACACGTTTTTGGCCACTTCAAGCACTTTAGATTACTCTTTCTAGACCAAGAAATGGAGTTCTGTAATTTATCGCGCGCGCGGACTGATCGCAGGATTGGCCACTTTCCCAAATTTATATCCTGGACCACCTACAGAATACTACACATTTAGAAAACAATATGTAATACTAGATAGCATCCTATGGAACGTATCTATCTGTCAAGTTTCAGCGTGTTTGAAGAAGTTTACACTACCTTACACCGCCCACAAGAATACTCCCCTCATGCTACGTATATGTACATAAATATACTAAAATTTTTAAGTGCTGCGCTTTTTATGGTAGGTAGTATAAGTATCCATGAATTTTTGAGCTATTCAGCAGACATAAAGGGGGATTGGGGGATAGTTTTCTAATATGACTGCCCCCATGACAAAAGTTTGCGCTGAGCAAACCGCAAGTAGGTACTGATTAGACTGCGTTTATTGTACAAGAAAGCCTGCTGACCAAAGACGAAAGTATGCTGCACGTACCTAGATATCACCCAGTACAAAATATTTAAAAGTATGTATGTAGCTTCGACTTTCTTTGATTTAACCAAATTCGGTGTGCCCCAATCCAACAGGTAAATATACCCAAATTTTGCTGAATATAAGGATAGCAGGTTAGGTAAAAAGTTAGGATAATCTTCCCAAACTGTTACTGCGCGTGCAGAAATAAACCTCATAAAAATTTCTGCGACGAGTAGCTGCAAGAGTGGTTTCAAGGCAGCTACAATTCAATTTAGCTTATTAAAACTTGATATGCCTATCAATTGCTATGCACAGTACATATGTACCATGACTGCTGCTTCAGTTGAACGCTTTTGTAATCGTCTCAGGAATCGCAGTCATGCACAAGGTTTCGCATCGACTACATAAGTTAAAGGAATCTGCGAAATTTAACCCAGTGAGTGCTCAATGGCCGGTTCAAGATTCTCAAAGGGGCGGTATCCACGCGCGAGGGGTATGCCCCTCAGGAGGCCGAATACCCACCAGAAACCAAAATAACCTCCCAGAATTCAATTTATAATTTTTTTGTTTTTCTCGCAATTTTTTGATGCCAATGGATAGTGTTTGATAAGAAATGTTGAATAATGTTGTTTTTTCCACCATACCTCCATTTTTAAGACTATGTTTTGACCTTTGAAAAACCTTGCGCCCCCTGTGGTGCTGCCCACCTATGGCGTTGTCCCAGCTTTCTCCTAATACACTAATATTTTGCACAATACATTAATCCGGAAATTTTTCATTTATGGACTGTTCGTAGAATGGAACAGACTCGGTTACATATACATATGTGCAGCATTGAAATTCTGATGATAAGGGTCAGGCGGAAAAAACTTTTAAAAAGTACCCTTTTTGGGCTAAAAAATGATAGGTAGATACCATACATGGGCAGGGCAGCAAAAAACTATGGGGGTCTGGTTGGGTGAAATTGCAAAAACTCCACAAAAATGTCAAAAAAATACAATTCTGTGGGTCTACAGTAATCTGCGGAGGGTTTTTTCAACTTATGACTCGGTAATAAATAGTAACATATGCACATATACGATGAGCTGATTCAGGTTCCTATGTATGACAATATCCACATTAATAAACTTATACCTACATACTTCAAGTGCAATTCAATGCAAGGATGTAAAAATATGTAGGTACCTACATATAGATTATGTGTTTCCGAACTACATCATTGTCTAACACGCTAGAATGCTAAATTCTATAAGCTTATTCGCTCTATGTACATATGGGCGAAGAATGAGCAAACAAACAACTTCTTGCGAGGTATGTATCTACTGATAACCTCAAATTTTTATTGATTGACACGTGGCACATCATGCAAACCTGCTTTCGGCTTCTTTTATTCCCGCTTATTACTGTATTATATTAGCTGAATATCTATCTCAAGCCTTCTTCCTTCGGTGATCGATCGCTCCGGTTTCCCGCTTGCGACTATTCATAAGATTTGGAAAACAGCGGCCCGATACAGCTGGGCTTAATCTTTTGCCGACTGGATCAAGAGCCCTATCGTCTTTAAATCAGGTCGACTAGTATTGCCTATTTATTCTTTTACACGATGAGAAAATCTTGGCGACCTGTATCAATATTTTGCTGGGTGCTAGTTGTTTCACAAGCTGCAGCCGTTCCAGATGCCAAGCAAGTGCGTTTCTGTTGTCGTTCTTGTGCTGTTGCAAAAAGTTAGCGTATCCAGTGATACATGCTGCTGATTTTTCGGTCTAGCCCATAATAAAATTCGAACTCAGCCATATTGTTGATCAGCGGAGTGATTACATTGCGTCTGCTATGTTTCTAAATCTTTGAACCTATGTTATAACAAATATTTTTATATAACGTGAGAGGTAGCATAAAATACCTAAATTACATATAATAATATAGGCCTACCTTACTACTGCAGGTATGAAATTTTCTTGTGCTCAGTAACGGTCGGTATAAAAAGAAAACTCATAAATCTTATCTCCGATTCTATTAGGCGTAGGCCTAGTAAGTGTTTTAGGCTGTTTTAGATCGTCACAACCATGGCGTTGGCCAAAGTAGGTGCAAATAATTGAAATTAAAATTTTTTGTCGTTCGCATTCCTATACGTCCCTTCCACATTCTCAATAGTATTGCTGATTTTACTGACCTGGCCTTCGGATGTGCTCGGATTTTTTAGGTTACTTTCAAAGCGACCAGATTTTTTTCGGTTAATTACTAAACTCACACCTCTATTTCTTGTTTCAAAGTAATGTAGATTGATTTGTAGCCTGGTTGGGAAGACAGTAGTGATCGACCGGGGCGACTTTTTTGGCCGGGGCCGGGGCGGTACCGGGGCTGAAAAAAATCCCGGCCCCGGCCGGGGCCGGGGCCGGGGGCCGGGGCTGGCCGGGGTTACACAAGGAAAATATTATTGCATGACACATATTTGGGGTGGGCATAGGAAAAGAAATAATGAGCGACTGCTCCATTCAGTAGTAAATGGCTAGCGCAAAGTTAGGTGCGCCTTTTCATATCAAGTTTTATTACTATTTATGTCACAAGAAACAAATTTAGTTCAGTGTTTCATTGTCTGAATCATCAATAAAGTCATGTCGCTACTATTAGCACACTCTATATCATTTGAATCTTCGCTACTGCTACTGCTGCTGTAGCGATTGGATGCAATAGGTATTGGATGTAATAAATGAGACATCACACATTCCCATAAGGGGGAGGGGTATAACCCCCTCAGGGTCCAAGACACAAGTCACCGTCAGACGATTTTTGGTGAAAACCTTTTGAATTTTTCGAACTTAATTTTTTAGTATGGCAAAAGTGTACCTATCTATTAGAATTTCACGAAGTGGTACATTATTTTAGAATGTGAGCTAGAGTAAATAGAGAAACTATCACAATAAAACATGCATGTAATCGCTTAAAATTTTATGAGGGTCCCTCGGTATACATGTAACGGCTGGAAATCTAGGATAGGGGTCCCTCGCCATTTTTAGAAGGAGGGGGTTAGCGACTAAATCAAAAATGGTAAAAACACATAAAAATAGCGAAAAAAGCGCAGGTTTTTGCCAAAAAATGGGGGAGGGTGATCAAATATTTTCTGACTTTCAAGGAAGTTCGGGGCTTCAAAGCGTCGATGGGGGTGGCTTAAACCCCTGTAACTTGTATATTTCTCGGCTATTTTCAGGGGAAGGGGGCTACGCGGCTCCATTTTTGCAGCCGCTTACCCCCTGAAAATCTTTAAAATGGTAGAATTTGCAATAAGGAATTCTACACCTTTTTACAGTTTTTTCTCCATAAAATCTTTGTACATGTACAAAGATGGTCCTGAAACATCTTTGTACATCAGCAAAAATCTTCGCCAAATACAAAAAAATTGTGGTTCTAAAATGTGATAATTCGGCCTGAATTTAGTTGATAATATTAGTTTGGCGCGAAGTGCCGAAATTTTTATGAGCTTTTGATGGAATTCACACATAAAACTCGACTGAGAAAGCTAAAACAACTTGTACTACAAAATCAGAAATATTACAAAAATTGTAATATGCGAATTAAATCTTGTAATAAGCAACACTGCGCTTAGAATGGAAAAATGGAAAAATGTCAAATATTCAGAAACCCAAAAATTAGCCAAATACACTACTAAAGGTCGAATATGTTCTACCACACTGAAATCGTTACTGTACCATATTCAAGTATACAAAAATTTGCATGTACAAAACAGTGTTTTTTTGTATCCGCCAAAGATTTTTCCCGATGTACAAAGACTTTTCAGGACAATCTTTGTACATGTACAAAGATTTTTAAGAAGATAAAAACTGTAAAAAGGTGGTAAATTCGAAATAATTTTCGGCGCTTCGCTCCGATTTGAAAACTTGTCTGTCCTACATATCTTTAAAAGGGCAAAATTTGTATTTAGAATGGAAAAATGTCAAATTTTTGGGCGCTTTGCGCCGTTTTGAGACAATTTTAGTAATTTTTGGCGTTAGATACCCAGAAATTAGCTAAACTATACAATCAAAAGTCAAAAGACCCTGTTTTACCACACTAAAATCGCTACTGTACCATATTATAGTAACCAAAAATGTTTGAAAATATATTTATATAATATAGCTACAAAAATTTGTTAGCTCATACAAAGACCTTTTCGGAGATCTTTGTACAAGCACGAGAGGCTCGTACAACAAAATAGAGTCGGCTAATAATAGTCCACCACTTAATTTTCTGGTCCTCCAATTTGGGATTTCACCCCCCCCCTCAACATTGGACTTTAGGAAACTATTTGAGACATATTAACTTTATCGGATCGGACGCAATTCTGTAGCGTAGTTTACATTTGCCTATAATTAACCTCCATCCTAATAACTATTACAAAAGAAACGCGTTTTAAAGCCCGTGGTTCCCATTCAATTGAATGTATAAGTGTTTTTTGTAAAAATAGTTTGTCGAAAACGCACAATTTCCAACTAGAAATATAACGTATTTGTCAACTCTAAATCTTTTAGCCATAGCTATGAATGAATGAGTTGAAAGTAGCATTTAGTTTAAATAAGTTAAGTGGAGGAATCAAAAACATGCAGATTTTCCTGAACATTTTTTCAGTAAAGGATTAAGTAAGTATACATATGGTCTAATCAGTATAGTTCTCAAAATTAATACTTGCTCATTGATAAATAAGTGCCAGTATCACAGCCTGTATCAAAATACGAATTACACTAAATTTTTCTCGGCCCCGGCCATTTTTTGACCTTGCCCGGCCGGGGCCGGGGATGCTCAAAAATGGCCGGGGATTGCCGGGGCCGGGGCCCCGGTCGATCACTAGAAGACAGTGCATAATCTGTTAGCCGGCTTTTGTTAGAATTGGAAAACTGGCCCGAGCGGTTTGTGACAGTTTCCTACTTCGTTTCAAATCGTCATTTGTTTGAATGGGAATGTCACAATTGAACAATAATTTTTATGTCATCATACTTCGATATCGTAATTTTTCTCCAGGACAAAACACACTTCGATGAAGGCGAACACAAAGCTTCGTTTGACCATGACGCATTTGTTGGCAAGGATGAAGCGGCTGAATACGAAAATTTAACTCCTGAACAAAGCAAAGAAAGGCTCGCGAAATTATTTTCCGCAAGCTTTATCTTTTAAATGCTCTTGAAAATATGTAAGCAGATGCATAGCGATTTGACAAGGATCAGCTCTGAATAAAAAAACCTTTCTCGTCAAGTTGTTGAATCGAACTGTTTCATAAAGCGGCATAGCACCTTATTTTAACGAAAAGACTTTCTTATCCTTCTATAGTCTTGATGTAACCCTAAAAGTTCCCCTTTCCTTCTTTTACTGCCCTTAATCTGCGGCTTAACTCTCACACAAAACCTGGTTCGTATCCAGGGGGCAGGGGCCGCCCTCCAGAAATAAGAAATAATTTTTGAAACACGCAAGGATCCCCCAAAGGGAAAAATGAAAAATTCTTGAAGTAACTCCGAAACAACTAAAACGGGTTTTTAGCGTTCTTTTGAGCTAGTAAACTCAAATTTTTTTGGCGCTTTTCGCCGCACGTATATATATATATATATATATATATGCTTATTAGATACCTTAAAATCTTACCTTAGTCATTCAGATGCAAGTAAACGTTGTCTCGAGATACTTGTAAATTTAATGCAAGTTTTCGCTATTCTACTTTGCTTTCACTTGAATTCAATATCCGTTCTTTGTCTGAATTTCATCCATTGATTAAGAAAATCAATCAAATTTGATGGAAGGCCGTTCATTTAGAAAGACTATGTATTACATAATACATACGTAAATTATTTTGTCCATTCCCTCGTATAAAGCGTATATATGCACACATTAATTTTCAGGAAATTATTGACAATTATTGATAAGGACAATGACGGCGCAATAACGGAAGACGAATTAATGCAACATATAAAATTTATGCAAAAGCGATATATATTGCGAGACGTAGACCGAACGTGGATAAATCATAGTGGCAACAAATCGGTTGACGAAAAGCTAACGTGGACGCACTACAGAACAACGGTTTATGGACCTGAAGGTAACAGGCGCGTATCTCTGGGGGAATGGGGGGGTTGGGATACCCTCCAAAAATCAGAAAAATTAAAAAAACAGGACTTGTTCAACCTTATTTTGTGCTATTCTGGCCTTTTTAGGCTTGGTCTCCAAAAAATTGGTGTTGGTTCCTCCAAGATAGGACGGCCAGCAACCTGCCTGGAAAGTAATTATTTAACACCAATTTTGTAAATTGTTCTGAAATTTTACAACTCATTTCGATTGTGGAGCGAGGTTTGTTGAGCTAAAATAGCACAAAACATTTGTGCTATACTAAAACAGTACAGAAATTTTTCACAATTTCGATATACAAGGTGATTATAACTTCTTGAATTTTGTGAGTAACTATAGTCCTTGCCATAAGTGGGATGCACCGAAATTCTGGGGGAAGTGGTGCAAGATTTTTTTTAAGATAAAAAAGGCCTTAAAAATGGTGTTATGGCGAAAACCACAATATTTCAACGTTTCTCATCGAGCACTATTCATTGGCATCAAAAAATTGCGAAAAAACAAAAAATTCCAAAAATTGAATTCGGGGAGCATTTCGTTTTCTGGGGCTTGCATACTCCCGACCCCCACGCCCAGGTGTGGTCCTCGCTAGTGTTGCTTTGCACCACCCCCATTTGCGCGGCCGCTAGTATTCAGGATAGAGGGTTTACGCACGGAGCCTCTCATTAGCGCATCAGAAAACGTAGAACTGTTTGGAGTTAGGCAAGAATAAGGGAATTTGAGTATTTTTAAACGAGCTCTATAAATTAACAATAAATTTCGAAAAAATCTAAAAATCTTCACCTCTTTCAACTCGTACGAAAATCTAGTGGTAAAGCTATCTATGTACACGACTGATTTCTCTTTATGCAGTCCATGCTAGACTGAGCGATTTCTTCAAGCTGTCTTTGCACTAAATTTTTGTGTATCGCACAAAACAATACACAAACTCAATGACTAGACGCTGAGCGCCAAAAATTTTGTCATGTTCTCCATGTGCAGCTCAAGGTTGAGCTGTTTAGAAGACAAAAATGACATAAAAAATTAATGTGTCGCAAAGCGCCACGAAAACATTGGTTCCCTTTCTGTAAAGTTACTAAAGCAGGTACTCGCCGATGATGAAACAAAAAACAGTGATGGTTAAACAGAAATAATACATTTCTAACAAATTCGGCGCAAAGCGCCGAGAAATATTTGTAAACTTTCTTTAGAAACGCCGCAAAATGTTTACATTTCTATTTTTTATCCAGAAAAGCCTTTGCGCATTGTGTAAATGTATGTACTAAATGTCAAAATAGCGTAAGACGGTTTTTTTGCGCCACATTAAAAAAACAACAGTGGTTCTCGCCACGAAATTTGAACAATTAAAAGGCCTTAAGTTTTGCTGAGGATTTAGTTGTCTGTGTTAGCAGCATAGGACGTCATCATATGTTTTAACACAGGAATGCAAAACATACGACGACTTCATGTACATTAGTAATATAGAAATAATAAAGATATATTTATACAAATCAAAACATGCAAGATCAATCAATTTTTTGTCACAAAAACATAGGTAACTCAATCCTTAGCAAAGCTTAAGGACTTTTAATTGTTCAGATTTCGTGGCGACAACTGGTCATTTTTTATTTACTCTCACTCTGATCTACGTATACTCTTCTCGCTTATTGTATGATTGTTGGTTTTTTATTCAAAATATAGGGGATGCTCAAATTTCGATAAAAAGCTAGAATTTTTATAATGTACGTACGATATCAGAAAAAACATTTACTTTGAATATTTTTCGGGGAAAACATTTGCTTTGAATATTTTTTTGGGGAAAAACATTTACTCTGAATATTTTTTTGGGGGAAAACTTTATACTTTGAATATTTTTCGGAGGGAGCAAGAGCATCGAATGTCCAATACATCTTTTTACGATTAGTCGGAAATTAGGCATTTCCAGCTGTTAAAGGTTCGTTCGTTTTTTCATTTTTTCGCATAAAAAATTGGATTTTGATTTGATAAAAATTTTGACATTGCCTCAGCCATACGCCAATCCTTCATAAGTCGTTGAAATTTCGAGCGATAACTTGAAGTGTATAAAAATAATAGCTATTCTGAATATTGGCAGAAAGTGGCCAAGAAATGGGTAAGGAATACGCTCAAATGCTCACTAGAGATGAACGACGATGGAAATTAGCCGATAAAGACGGCGATAATGCTTTGAGCAAAGAAGAATACGTTTGTTTTATGCATCCTGAAGATTGCGATCACATGAAGGACATAATTATTACGGTATGCATCGAAATGCGTGCGATGAATGCATTTTTTTCATTTTTCGATTTGAAAACTTTAAAAAAGAGGCGCCTAAAAATCAGGGATGATTACTTCGAAATTCGGCGCATCCAGTGGCAGATCTAGGATTTTCCTTAGGAGGGAAGCGGTATCCCAATTTTTCCAAAAAAGTCAAAAATATGTCCGAAAATTTGCCCTCAACGCGCAAATTAGCGTTTTTTCGGTGTTTTACATTGCATACTTTTACATAAAATCACTTTTGACGCAATATTTTCTCTAAAAATTTCAAAATTTTCGACAATTTTGTGCGAAAAAATCATTAAATTTCTTTGACTTTAACAAAAATCTGACGCGAATCGCCGGAACATTTGTGAAATTAAGGCGGATAGACGTCTAGAAGCATGGTTTACTGCTTGATTTCCTGTATTTATAGCATTTAATGCGAAAAATCGAAATTTTTAATTGAAAATAGAAGAAAACTATGCAAAAATAGCTGTTTCTGCTATTGAAATTGTTTTGAAACCTACATGAACGGAAAATGGCTTCCATGTCGCCAAGAAAGTAAATAAATGTCATTAATAGGTATCATCGGGCGCGTAGCGCCGGAAAAATTTGAGAAATTATGGTCACTGACGGCCATCATTGCAAATTGCATATCCTTTCTTTATCTCGCCAAATTGTCCCTAAGCGCATCAAAATAAAATTTTGTGCATACATATGTAGCTGTTATTGTAGTCATGGCTTCAGATAAATGAATGTTTCTTTTTTTCTCTTTTTGTATTCGCTTCTGGCCTCGTTTTTTGTGTTCGTTTATTTTGACTTTATTTATATATTATTTCTATGCTCTCTCTGATCCATTTTTCCTTCAGTATCTCAATATTTTCAAAAATAGAGCACTTAAAAACTCATGGGTTCTAAAAGGAGCCCCATACTCATTGGCTTGAAGTATCTTTTTTATGTATTACATAATTTATCGTTCATCATATTTTTCTCTGAGTTTCAAGTTTTATGACGTTTCTATGAAACAAGAATACACATGAAAATCGTGTACATATATATCTCTTTGTTTTATGCTTCCTTAGTAGCGCTTTAGTATTTTTGAATCAAATATGTATAGTGCTTGGTAGATACTATATTGTGCTCGAGTTTTTATTGTATGATTTTCTTGACCACGTTTTTTCTAATGCAGGAGACGGTTGAAGATATCGATAAGAACAAAGATGGCGCCGTCGATATCGAAGAGTATATAAGTAAGTGAACCAGTGACTGACAGTCACACGTTGGTGCGGGGGGTATGCACCATAGATGGGCAGCACCAAAATTCTGAGGGGTTGCAAGATTCTTCAAAGGTCAAAAAATGGTCTTAAAAATAATGGTTTGACGAAAAAACACCACTTCCAACGTTTCTCATCGGGTAGTAGTATCCATTGGCACTACATGTACAAAGATGGTCCCTAGAAGTCTTTGTACATTTTGTACATGCAAATTTTTGTGTACTATAATATAGTACAGTAGCGATTTTAGTGTGGTAAAACAGGGTTTTCGATCTTTGGTAGTTTATTTTAGCTAATTTCTGGATTTCTGACGCCAAAAATTACTAAAAATTATCTGAAAACGGCGCGAAGCGCCGAAAAATATTGACATTTTTCCATTCTAAATGCAAATTCTGCTATTTTAAAGATATATAGGACAAATAATTTATCAGTTCGGCGCGAAGCGCCGAAAATTTTGGGAATGTTACACCTTTTTACAGTTTTTGTCTTCCTAAAAATCTGTGTACATTTTGTACACACAAATTTTTGGCTACTATAATATGGTACAGCAGCGATTTTAGTGTGGTAAAAACAGAGTTCTTCGACTTTTCGTAGTGTGTTTTAGCTAATTTCTGGGTCTCTAAGGGCAAAAATCACTAAGAATCGTCTGAATACGGCGCGAAGCGCCGAAAAATTTGACATTTGTACTTTTGAAATGCAATTTCTGCCATTATAAAGATATATAGAACACACAATTAATCATTTCGGCGCGAAGCGCCGAAATTTTTTCGAATTTTAGATCTTTTTTTTGCAATTTTTGTCTTCCCAAAAATCTTTTGTACATGTACAAAGACGGTCCCGAAAAGTCTTTGTACATCGGGAAAAATCTTGCCGAATACAAAAAAACCGTGTTGGCATCAAAAAATTGCGAAGAAACAAAAAAGTTTCTGGAGGGTATTAGAACTTCTGGGGCTGCATTGCCTAAAAAATTAAAATACCCCCCCAGAATTCACGTTTTGAAAATTTTTTGTTTTTTAGCAATTTTCTGATGCCAATCCTACCTGGGCGTGGGCGTGGGTGCACCCTTTTCCCCAGAAACCACAATACCCGCCCCGGTATTCAATTTTTGAAAATTTTTAGTTTTTCGAAATTTTTGATACCAATGGATAGTGCTCGGTGAGAAACGTTGGAAAATAGTGTTTGGGGGGATTCCCGCATACATGTGCAGCAAGACGATTGTGGGGGGTCCGGTTGGGTGAAATCGCCAAAAATGTTACTGAACAAACATAGCATTCTGAGGGTCTACAGTAATCTGCGGGTTTTTTCAACGTTTAGCAGGTCGCATCACAAACTCTTGCTTCACGCCAACGTGTCATTCCCGCCATTTTAAGAAGGACGACGTCAAATTTTTGGCCAAAAAAGCATATCAAAAAACGCAATGGGTCAAAAAATGTTCTGAACGGAGAGGGATTGCAAGACGTGGGAATCCGCCACCCCTTTTGCATGTATAGACGGCATGGGGGTTTACGTGAACTCTTAGAATCCGAAGTGCCCACAAAACACACAACAACACCTCGTCCTAGAATTTGACTGACCCCATATTTTAAATTTTCAAAATTTTCGTTGTTTCGCGATTTTTTAAGGCTAATGGATAGAGCTTGGTGAGAAACGTCGAACAATGGTGCTTTTTGCCCCTACTATCACTGTTTCATCATTTTTTTAATATCTGAAAAATGTTTAGACCACCCGCTCAGACCCCTAGTATTTGATCATTGCTGCCAATGGTGACCACACCTGGGCGTTGGGCGTGGGGGGGGGGTCCCCGAGAAACCAAAACTCCCCCCCAGAATTCAATTTTTTGAAATTTTTTTGTTTTTTCGTAATTTTTGGATGTCATTGGATAGTGCCCGATGAGAAACGTTGAAAAATGGTGTTTTTTCGCCATACCATACCACCATTTCTAAGGCCATGTTTAGATCTTTGAAAAATCTTGCACCCCCCTAGAATTCTGGTGCCGCCCACTTATGGTAGTGACAGTCTTTTTTATTTAATTTGATTTTATTTTTTATATTTTTACTGTTTTGCGTAACTTATTTTTCAACATGCGGCGCAGGTGACATGTATCGACCCAGCGATCATCCGGATCAGAAGGGAGAGCCGGATTGGGTGCAAGCCGAGCGCGATATGTTCAAAACGCACAGAGATAAGAATAAAGACGGCAAATTGGACAACGAAGAGCTAAAAGAGTGGATAATGCCAACTGGATTTGACCATGCCGAAGCTGAGTCTAAACATTTACTGCAAATCGCTGATGATAATAAAGTACATACATAATTCTTAAGAGTGTTTATAATTTAGTCTGGTTCATACGTGATCTGAAAATGTTTAAACCAGGACGCTTTGTACGATTTTTTAGATTTGTGTAAACCGTAGTTTTTACAGGCAGTCCCAGCTGAGTATCCGAAGTATTATCTCGCATTAGCTCATTTAATTCATAATATTTTCTAAAACTTTTTCGAGCGATTATAAAATGTCTAACAGGCCATCGACTGACAAAGTTTGACATGAATTGTTAAAATACTATTCAAAATGCAACATTTTTACTGAACTCACTTTCGCGGCTATGCAAAAATTGTCGTAATGACTTTTGGCAGCAATTTCTCATGAACTTGTGTAAACCCATTCAACGATTTTTTTATTGATTCATAAGCATTCAGATAGTCAAAATGCATTATCTTTTATTGCTTGAGTGCCTTGAATCGTGGGCTATGCATCGATCGCAAAATACATTAATTTCAAAAGGTAAGACTATCAAATATCTAAGGTTTACACTAAGTTCTGCAGTTTACACAATGAATGAGCAAAGCCGATCAAACCTTGTCAGTTATTTTTCTATTGGACCTTTTAATCATATCCAAAAAATCATAAAATAATAAGAATAGACGAAGTTATTAAGAAAACACAAAATGGATACTTAGATGGGACACCCTGTATATATGGGTGCAATGTTTTTCAAAGATCAAAAAATAGCCTTAAAAATGATGGTATGGCGGAAAATCACCATTTTTTCAACATTTCTCATCAAGCACTATCCATTGATACCAAAAATTGCGGAAAAAGACAAAAAAATTCAAAAATTGAATTCTGGGGTATTTGGGTTTCTGGGAGGGGGTATTTTGGTTTCTGGGAGGGGTGTATTTCGGTTTCTTGGGGCAAGGGGTGCATACCCCCACGCCCAGGTGTGGTCGGAAACCCCAAAATCCTGGCAGCCCTGTAAAATTTTGTTTTTCGCGTTTATGGCAACGGATAGAGTCATGTGTGCTCAAGGTCAATATTCATAGGAGGAGGTAAAGCGAGTACCTTTGAGAATGGGGGGTCAATGAGCAAATATTTTGTTATTTAATGTCAAATTTTTATACGTAATTCTAGGTATTTTATTCTTTCTGAATGTTTGTGGTTAAATTTGCATAAAAATAAATGACAAATAGGTCGAAGAATGGCAAGTCCTAATAGAGAGAACCCCCCATACCCCCACTGTACATATGCGCTAGCGCTGATGAGAAACATCGAAAAATTGTGTGTTTCTGCTACTATCATAATTTTTCGGCACCTTTTTAACCCAAAATTTTTTCAATTCACCTTTAAAACTTAAAAACTTAGGCGCTGCCTACGTGCGATTGGATTTATCGCAATAATAGTACGTTTACGATAAGTTCATTATGTATGTGGCGAAATTTTCGGGTTTCATTTCTTCTTATCCCTCATCCTAGGACAACGTTTTGTCAAAAGACGAAATTTTGGCACATTACGACGCTTTCGTCGGTAGTCAAGCGACGGATTACGGAGAACAGCTGCAGAAGCACGATCCGTCGGAATTGTAGACTAGAAAAATTTGGGCCATTCTTCCCGTTGCGTGCAATTGTTCAACGCCCCGTTATTCTTCACGTGTTGTTCACGTGCTTTTTTTCTACTCGAACCGTTTGCTAACATTAATCGTTTTTTGCGTCTGTGTGCCTTTTGTTCCTGCGTAGTTTATTTACTTGTTTTCTAATAACGATTGTTTTCATTAATCACTTTGTTAGTTTTGCGCATAAAAATACTTCGAGCTGTTTGTTGCTGAGTCGTTTTACGAACTGCCATTTGTTTACTATATAGTTTTTAGCGGTTATTAATTAGCGCAGGTATAAAAATGAGAAACCAACGAATTTTTGGGATTTCTGTCAGTCTCTATCGCTTGGCATCGAGATATTATCAAAAAAGTTTCTGTGGATTTAGTATATTTTGTGTGCATAGTAGCAGCGTAGCGACCGATTTCTGTGGGTTGTTTTGCAATTTTGCCATCCAGGCTGTACAAAAATTTAGTTTTTGCCATTATGGTATCTAAAATTCATGAATATAATTGTTGCAGAAATTTTGACTTGCTTCATCGACTAGGATATTCACTAGCTTTAACCTTATACAGCCGTTTTCTACAGGTATAGGCAGCTTCACCCGTGTGAATCCAATTGTTCCATTGTTCGTAAATATAGACTCAAATGCTATATTTATTATATTATAATAAGGTTTGATTCGTGAGACATCTATCAGTTTAATTTATGTGTATTATTTGTGGTAGCCATTGTGCGTTGTTTTTGCAATTTTGCCCCATCCAGACTTCTTACCAAAATTTAGTTTTTGCCAATTATGGTAGACTCCTAGAATTCATAGGACTCCATAATTTAATTTGCGAAGTTTTTGCGACTTGCTTCATCAGACCTCTGGGATATTCATAAACTTTGAACCTTATACAGCCGTTTTCTACACAGGTATAGACAAACCTGCCCGTGTGAATCCAATTAGTACACATTGTTCGTAAATATAGACTCCAATGCTATATTTATTATATTATAATAAGGTTTGATTCGTGAGACATCATCATCGGTTTAATTTATGTGTATTATTTGTGGTAGCCATTTGTGCGTGGGTCGCTGCTGATTCTTTTTGCGCCACAATTGCTGTACTATGTGATTTTCAATGAACAAATAAACCTAATATCGCAGTTTTTGTAAGAAACTAAACTCTGTTATTACTTTATAGATATTTTTTAAATCCTTTAAAGCCTGTTTCGTTTGTTCGAGAGCTTTTTGAAAAAGCTTAAATTAGTTGCAAAAGTGTCTTAGCTTAAATTAGTTGCAAAAGTGTCTTAAATTAATACGATTCGAATGATATTCTACAGCATACTTGCATGTAAGGGGGGTGGGAGGCATAGGTGGGCGGCACCAAAGTTCTGAGGGGTGCAAGATTTTTTCAAAGGTAAAAAATGGTCTTAAAAATGGTGATATGGCGAAAAAGCATCATTTTCAAAGTTTCTCATCGAACACTATCCATTGGCATCTAAAAATTGCGAAAAAAATCAAAAATTGAATTCTGGGGGTATTTTGATTTCTTTGGGGGGTATTTTGGTTTCTCGGAGGGAGGTGCATACCTCCCCCCAAAGCCCCCCACGCCCAGGTATGGTTGGAGGGTTACCCCCATACGTGGGCAGCAAGAAAATCTGGGGGTGCAAGATTTTTTGAAGGTCAAAAAATGGCCTTAAAAATGGTGGTATGGCGATAAAAACACCTTTTTCGACGTTCTCATCAAGCACTATCCATTCATCAAAGAATTGCGAAAAAAACGAAAAAAATTTCAAAAAATTTAATTTTGGGCAGGGGGGGTATTTTGATTTCTGGGGGGTGCATACCCCCAAACCCCCCACGCCCAGGTGTCGCGACCCCCCCCTCCGCTGAAGAGTCAGCCATACAGGTACTGTCCGGCAATTTAGAGCTGATGGAACGTTTTTTGCATCGTTTTTGAGGTCAAAAGCAGTAAAATGCAGAGCCCTGCGCGCGGGCGGGTCGGCCCGCCCCGCCCCGCAGGCCCGCGCGGGCTTTTTGCGGGGCGGGTCACACGGCTGGCGGGGCGGGGCGGGCTTTATTTTCTAAAAATTTTGGCGGGGCGGGCCTTTCTTTTTCTAAATTTTTGTTGTGCAAAAGGATACGTGCGCGAAATTGATTTCCATGCACAAGGTTTCGCGAAATAGACTATAGTACTAAGTAATGCTCTGCTGCTCATCCTTTGAATAAATACTTAATGAAATAGAACATATGGGGGGCTGTTAAAATAATACAAATTGAAATAATCCAGCTTTACCATGCATAAGCTTACATATATACAGTGTTTCGAAAAATGAAACCCATATTTGACCTTGTAACTTCTCAACGGCTCGCTCAATTTCAATGCAAATTGTTTTAAACGATAGACAAAACCTTCGTAAGAAACTTGCTAGAGTTTCGTATCCGTAGTTTGCTCTGTTCTTGTGCAACGCGCAATTGTGTAAAAGTCGTTTTTTTCATTAAATACAATGCGTGTTTAGAAATAAATCATGTGTTTGCAACGTTGTAGCTTTTAATCGAGTAAACATTTTAGAATACGGTCTGCTCTATTCAAAAGCCTGTTTGTCTAGCTGTTAGCCTGTAAATTTTCGTACTATTTCGCTACCGGGTTCGAGAGTTATTGACATACGTGGGCAGCAAGAAAATTCTGGGGGGGTGCAAGATTTTTTTGAAGGTCGAAAAATGGCCTTAAAAATGGTGGTATGGCGATAAAAACACCATTTTTCGATGTTTCTCATCAAGCACTATCCATTGGCATCAAAAAATTGCGAAAAAAACGAAAAAATTTTCAAAAATTGAATTCTGGGGGGGGTATTTTGATTTCTGGGGGGGGGTATTTTGGTTTCTGGGGGGGTGCATACCCCCCTATTACGCCCAGGTGTGGTTATTGAGCTTTCGCCAAATGTCATTCCTTAGGTCATTCACAAGCGCAAGCAACTCGCTGCTTATTTTGTCATTGCTGGCTCAATCGCCGAGGGAGTGACCTTAGGCAAAAGCTCAATAGCTCTTGAACCAACAAACAAAATAAAACTAAAATCTAGAGGCAACTAGCTAGATAAATGAGCTTTTGATTGAAGCAAACCGTATTCTAAAATCTTCACTCGATCTAAAGCTACAACGTCGCAAACACATATTCATTTCTTTACAACACATTGCATTCAATGAAAAAAACGACTTTTTTACCCAAATGCGCGTTGTACAAGAACAAATAAAGCTGCGTAAAAAACGAAACTTTTGCAAGATCATTATGAAGTTTTTTTTCGTTCCGAAGTTACAAAGGTCTGATATGGGTTTCTGTTTTTTTTGAAACACCTCTGTATATATAGGTAGGCAGGTACCTACATACACACGTGGGCGTGGGAGGGAGGGGGGCCGGTGGGGGGCATGCACCCCCCAGAAGTTGAAAATACCCCCCAGAAATCAAAATACCCCCCAGAAAATTTTTTTTGCTTTTTCAGCAATTTTTTGATGCCATTGGATAGGCTGATGAAACGTCGAAAAATGGTGTTTTTTTGCCATACGACCACTTTTAAGACCATTTTTTGACCTTTAAAAATTTTTCCACCCCCCCCCCCCCCCAGCATTTCGGTGCTGCCCACCTATGCCTACATATATGTAGGTACACACTACGTCCTTACATAAGGTACATAGACTATCATCTATAGGATTTGAGTAATGGCGAGCATTGGGATCTGGGTTGTCCCCTGGGATCCAGCAGACCCCCAAAATTGATTTTGTTGTGCTAGTTTTGGCGATTTCGCCCCATCAGACCCCCCTCAGAATTTGAGCAATCAGCAGTGCAAGATTATGCCTTTTGCAGCTTACCTACATACCTAACTACACCTATCACAGTAACATCATTGTTGTTCCAATAAAGTTTATTGCTGTAAGACATTAGCTCTTATTCAATTTACAAAATTGCATTGCACTCATTTACATTGAAGATTTTGTATCACTCATTGTCCGGTTCTTTACCTTCTTGCATTCTGGCTCCTTTTCGATCAGAAATGGATACATAGAGTACATGAAAAAAATTTTGCGGGGCGGGGCGGGCCTGATTTTTGTAACATTACTGGCGGGGCGGGTCTAAGGAGCTGCGGGGCGGGGCAGGCTTTATTTCTTTCTCGGCGGGGCGGGGCGGGTCAAAAATTTCGGCCCGCGCAGGGCTCGGATAAAATGTCAACTTTGTTCCGGAGATTCACGCCGGATTAGTACATTTATATACTTTTTGCTTAAAAAGTGCCCAAAATTGATCAACTTCTGTATTTTTTAGTGCTAAAAGTGATTTAATGCAGTCAAAATTGGACCATAAATGCTTTAAGAATGCGATGTTACTACGAAGGCTATTTTGATTGACCTTTTTGATCGTTTAATTACGAAACAGATCGTGAACGAGATTGACTGTTTTGGATTTCTGAGATTTCACTTCCTGCTGACACTTGACCTTGTGCATCTATATGTTCAACCAGGGCGAATTTAAGGGGTGGGAGCGGCCGCCCCCATTGGCGCGAGATTAAGATTGGGTATGCAATTTGCAATGACTTTTGGTCGTCAGTGACTCTTTCTCAAAATTTTCCAGCGCTTCGCATTGGATAATACCTATTAATGACATTTATTCACTTTCTTGGCGACTTATAGAAGCCATTTTTCACTCAAACTATATTTGAAAATAATTTCAGGTGCAGAAACAGCTATTCCAATTGACTTATTCTATTTTCAAGCATAAACTTTAAAACTTTTCGATATTTCGCGTCAAATACAGCAAATCGAGCAGTAAATCAAGCTTCTTTACGTCTCTTCGCTTGGATTTCTGAAATTTTTAAGCGCTTCGCGCCGGATATATTATCAGAAAAATTAACGATTTTTCAGCACAACATTGTAAAATTTCAAAATTTTTCGAAAAATATCGCGTCAAAAGTGATTTGAAGTAAAATTAGACAACGTAAAACGCCGAAAAAACGTTATTTCGCACGTGAAGGGCAAATTTTTGGACCTATTTCTGACTGTTTCTAGAAAAAGTTGAGTTCTGACCCCCCCTCAGGTAAATCCTAGATCCAGCCACTATGTTTAAGAGTAGGTACCTACGTATATCGAATTATAGGATAATCTTCGAACTTGTATCAGATTGAAGCTATTTTCAGCTATGTACAATAATTCCTGTGGATTAAATTCAGTGAAAAGCTCTCGGCAAGTTCTTTTAATTTCCTATTCGGTTGATACGTATAATGTGCCTAACACGCGCAATGATATAGTGTGCAGTACAGTAGAATTATTGATTTCCACCCTTCCTTCCATGGTCGGCTAGTAGATTGAGACGCCTTCTGCGGGTCCCTAACAGCCACAGGTGGGCGGCACTAAAGTTCTGGGGGGTGCAAGATTTTTTCAAAGGTCAAAAAAGTGGTAATATGGCGAAAAAACACCATTTTTCAACGTTTCTCATCGAGCACTATGTATCCGTGGGCATCAAAAAATTGCGGAAAAACGGAAAAAATTTCAAAAATTGAAATCTGGGGGGCATTCTGGTTTCTCGGGGAGGGGGGGGTGCATACCCCCCCACGCCTAGGTATGCTAAGAGCCCCCTAATTTTCTGAGTTTCAGTATACATGGACGATATTTTGAAATTTTCATAAACTATTTAAACAGTGGCTGGTCATATCTGGCGCGCGACCTAAATTCTCAAAACTATAAGTCACAAGCGGAAAATTTCGATCAGAGAGCGAAACCTGCTGTAAGTACGGAAGATATTTTCATGTGTAATACAAAAGCTGATATTACTCGAGCTTATAATTAAGCGCGATTTCCTGTTTAAATCCCGCGCTACATTCAGAGAATCGTCCCAAAAAAGCCTGAGCGATTCAGGCAGGCTTGTGGTCATACGCACACCTGGGCGTGGGGGGGCGGTTGGGGGGTATGCAGCCCCCAGAAACCAAAATACCCCCCCAGAAATCAAAATAGCCCCTCCCAGAATTCAATTTTTGAAAATTTTTTTCGTTTTTTTCGCAATTTTTCGATGCCAATGGATAGTGCTTGATGAGAAACGTCGGAAAATGGTGTTTTTATCGCCATACCACCATTTTTAAGGCCATTTTTTGACCTTCAAAAAAATCTTGCACCCCCCCCCCCCCCCCAGAATTTTCTTGCTGCACACGTATGGTCATACGTGAATTTGGGGTTCGAGACCGCTCCTGAGAGTGCGGCACAGAGCTTTACCCTCCGAAGTCGAGATGAGACACAGGATTGAATTTTTTAGTATTTTTGCCAGTTCTACGCCACCTCCACCCAAACCCCTGCCCGAATCTGGCTGCTGCCCTTGTACATATGTACAATGCACATCTCTCTTATGTATGTATATGTACAACTCTGTATACATACGATGCTTTAACGCTCAATTAGTGAGATTGGTCGTGTCGTGTTTCATGTGAAAATAAGGGAACTATTAGGGCAGCTGTCGAATTCAGCGAGCAGGGGTTTGGTTTGTTAAAATCGGTACAACCGGCTATCATTAAATTTCGGGGTCTGTGGGGAGCACAGGTGGGCAGCACCAAAATTCTGGGGGAGGGCTGGGGGTGCGTGCAACATTTTTCAGAGGTCAAAAATGGTCTGAAAAATAATGGTATAGCAAAAAAACACTATTCGTCAACGTTTCCCATCGAGCACTATCCACTATCATCAGAAAATTGCGGAAAAAACAAAAAATCCATAAATTGAATTCTGGGGGGGATATTCGGCTTTCTGGGGGTTGCATCCTTCAACCCCAACGCCCACGTGCGGTGAGGACTATATTGAATTCTAGCAACTTCAAACCCTCCACATCCATATGTACATAAGCAGCAGCTAAATTCTGGGGGTCTGGATGATTTAAAAGCGCTATACCCAAATAAACATGCCAGAAATTCAATTCTGGGGCCCTACCAATCTAAGGGATCCTATCAGATTCTACTGAAGTAGACCCACGCGCGCACGTTTGCTCACATCAACATACATACGTATGTATGTACATACAAACTTTATGTGGATCTAACCTTTTATTCTCAGTGTGCATTTTACACATTGACGTGGGCGATCTGGCTGAACCATATGGACGAGGGCAAGACCCGGAAGATCAATCAGAGTGCTTTCCTGAGCTAAAATGGCCACAAGAAATAGTATTTTTTTATTTTCATCCAATTTTCCGTATTCATTTTGCCTAATTTTCACCTAGGAATTTCCAAGTCGGAGGGTCTATCATCTGCATCCATGCAATTCCTTCAACTCTTGAAGTAAATAATCACATTTTTAAACAATTGTTTGCAAATCAAATTAGCGTAAAATATCACATATTATACAAAGTTGGCATATAACTAATTTAAAAACTCTTGCTGCCCAGCATATAATTGCCCGGATTGCGTCTGTAAGCGTGTGAACATACGTGGGCAGCAAGAAAATTCTGGGGGGGGGGGGGGGGTGCAAGATTTTTTGAAGGTCGAAAAATGGCCTTAAAAATGGTGGTATGGCGATAAAAACACCATTTTTCGACGTTTCTCATCAAGCACTATTTATTGGCATCAAAAAATTGCGAAAAAAACGAAAAAAATTTTCAAAAATTGAATTCTGGGGGGGGGTATTTTGATTTCTGGGGGGGTATTTTGGTTTCTGGGGGGGTGCATACCCCCCCCCAAAACCCCCACGCCCAGGTGTGCGTGTGAATGTCTGATCTGAAGCCCGGACTAAAATTTGCTTCATTTTTCGCTGCAGATGAAAAACGCCGAAGAATTGTCTTTTTTGCCCCGCCATCACCGTCAATTCCTATGAACTTTGCAAATTTCAAAATTTTCGACATTTTTTTGCAGAAAATGATTAAATTTCTGTAACCTACTTTATTTTTCTTTTTATTTTCTAAAATTTGTAAAACTTAGACATTAAGACGATCAACCTTTAAGACTGTTCGAGTTCCTGTATTTGCGTACTTGGTGTGTACTTATATGTACACAAGCTCATTGAAGCGTACGTGTGTACTTGACACGAAGCTGAAAATTTTTAAAATTTATGCCTAAAAATGAAATGTAACATGGGCAGCAGTGATCGGACCGAGGGTACTTTTGGACCCTCGGCCGAGGCCGAGGCGCCTTAAAATCCTTGCCTCGGCCGAGGCCGAGGGTAATGCCGAGGTTCAAGCTTATATACCTATACCCATAAATAGTGCTCTTAGAATATTTTGTATGCACAAGAGCTAGAGAATAATCGTAATATTGAACACTTTATCGAATGTCATTTTCAATAATAGTAGATTAAATGTGTGAAGGATTTATTGAATAAAGTCAGCAGAATGAAAGCATACTTAATTTAACAAGTTGCCGTTGAAGACTTGGAAAATATAATAAAAAATATGGCTGAACAAGCACTTAAAAACTTTTATTATTATACATAAATGAGAAAACAGTGTCAAAGGAATAAACGAACAAACGAAATAAGCTAAGTAAAGACAGAACTGTAAGCCATTTTTGTGCTCGCTTTTGCAGTAATGCATGTTTAAACACGCTTTTTCAGTCATCCAATTCTGGTGTGGTAGGTAATATGACAGAAACTGCACTGTACTTTCCAATCATAGTTTCCCAAGGTCCAGAGTTGAGGGAAGGGTGAAATCACAAAATGGGGGACCAGTAAATTAAGTAGTGTATTTGTATGAGCGAACAAATTTTTGTAGATATTTTATATAAATATATTTTTAAACATACACATTTTTCATACTGCCAGTGTGTGACCTGCAACCGGCATGCAGTCCTAAACAGTGCTTTTTTAGTGCAAGATACCTTTTTACATGTACAAAAATGGTATCCAAAGGTCTTTGAACATTTTGTACATGCAAATTTTTGTGTACTATTATAGTATGATACAGTAGCGATTTAATGTGGTAAAACAGGGGCTTTCGACCTTCGGTAGCGTATCTTAGCTAATTCCTGGGTCTCTGAATATTTGACATTTTTTCCATTCTAAATGCAAATTCTACTATTTTAAAGATATATAGGACAGACAATTACTGATGCGCCGAAAATTTTCGGGAATTTAACACCTTTTTACAGTTTTTGTCTCTCCAAAATCTTTGTGCATGTACAAAGACAGTTTGAATAGTCTCTGTACATTATGAAAAATCGTTGCCGAATACAAAAAGCCGTGGTCCTAAATGAGATAATTCGGCCTGGATATAGTTCATAAGATTATTTGGCGCGAAGCGCCGAAATTTTTATGAGCTTTTGATGAAATTTACACATAAAACTTGACTGAGAAAGCTAAAACAACTTGTACTACAAAATCAGAAATATTACAGATATTGTAATATGCCAATTAAATCTTGTAATAAGCACTACTGTGCTTAGAAATCCAATGCAACATCAGGATAAATTAGTCAATTTTATCTTTGAACGGCTAAATGTGCTGAGTTTTTAAATGGTACTTGTTTTGCATAAAATTTTTAAAAACAGTATAAATGGATACGAAAGATATTTAAATCTGCATAAAGATGCCTGGATTACACAAAAATTGATTTTTGAGTGTTCAATGCCTCTGCTTCAATCTAAATACAGTATATTAGCGATATTTTGCGCGAAGCGCCGAAAATTTTTTGAAATTTCCTTAAAAAAATACTGAAAAACGATATAATTAATATCCCTTTCTCCAAGAAAGTATTTTAACATTGTATGAAAATGGCTCCAAAAATGCACGAGCCGAAATTGATTTTTGGCAAAACCTGCATTTATTGGCCATTTTTAGCTGCGTTTTTGCGATTTTCGGCCGAAAATTCGTAATTATTCACGCCCTCTCCCATAAAAATGGCCGAAAACCATACGTGTAACGAGGGGGGTTTGGGGAATTCCCCATTTACCCAGGGTTGAACATCCTCCCCACACCCTTCCCTCCAACGTCAACCCACCCTCTCCACTTTTGGCGAAAATTTGCGCTTTGTTGGCTATTTTTAGGTGCTTTTGCCATTTTTGACATAGAATTAGAGTTGCTAATCCCCCACCCGAAATTTCTTGCCGTTACATGTATGCCGAGGAGCCCCTCCCGAAAATTTTGAGCTGTTAATGCATGTTTTATAGTGACAGTTTGTCTATTTACTCTTGCTTACATTCAAAAATAGTGTATCACTTCGAGAAATTCTAATAGTTAGCTGCACTTTTGCCATAGTAAAAATTAGGTTCAAAAATATTCAAAAGGTTTTCACCAAAAATCGTCTGACAGTGACTTGAGTCTTGTACCCTGAGAGGGGGGTAATAAACCTCCCTCACCCCTCCCTTCGGGAATGTGTGTTTCCGATCCATTTAGCAAGCATGAGAATTAAAACTTAGTCATCACATTAATAATGAATTGGCACTTTGCTGTATGTAACTTTGTGTAACTAGGTACGCGACTAAAACCACAAGAAAAGTCTATAGGTAAAAAATAGCCTTTGTACTGCAGATGCATTCTAAATAGTTAATATTCAACGGACATATTAAACTTATTCAAATTTGATTTTAACCCTCGGCGCCTCGGCACTTTTCAGCTTCGCCCTCGGCGCCGAGGCCGAGGCTCCAAAAACGCCGAGGCTTGCCGAGGCCGAGGCCTCGGTCCGATCACTGATGGGCAGCCGCCAAATTTCATATAGGTCAGTTGTCAGCACACGTGGGCGTGTAGGGGGGGGTATGCACCACACCTGGGCGTGGGGGGGTTTGGGGGGTATGCACCCCCCAGAAATCAAAATACCCCCCCAGAATTCAATTTTTGAAAATTTTTTTCGTTTTTTTCGCAATTTTTTGATGCCAATGGATAGTGCTTGATGAGAAACGTCGAAAAATGGTGTTTTTATCGCCATACCACCATTTTTAAGGCCATTTTTCGACCTTCAAAAAAATCTTGCACCCCCAGAATTTTCTTGCTGCCCACGTATGGTATGCACCCTCCCCAGAAGTTGAAATACCGCCCCCCCCAGAAATCAAAATACCCCCTCCCCCAGAATTCAAATTTTGAAATTTTTTTTGCTTTTTTGGCGATTTTTTGATGCCATTGGATAGTGCTCGATGAGAAACGTCGAAAAATGGTGTTTTTTCGCCTTACGACCACTTTTAAGACCATTTTTTGACCTTTTGAAAATTTTTTTCACCCCCCCCTCCCAGAATTTCGGTGCTGCCCACCTATGGTTGTCATGTCAGCCCCGAAATGCAATTCTAGAAGGGTTTATTGATTTTTGGAGGGTTGAGATTCTAAGAATGTAATTCCCTACTTCTACGCCCATGTGAATATGAATATACTAATATATACCTAGCTATTTGTGCTCCAGAAATCGTTTAGGAGTCGTGCAAATGTTTTTTGCCATTAAAGACCTACGCAACATAGACGCAAACTTATGGCTTCAGGCCGCCAAGAAAGTACCTAATGGGGGAGAAAATTAAAAATTAGAAAAATTATGATCAACGATACCCAAAATCATTACGAATTGCATGTCTAATCTTTTTCTTGGGGCCGGGCCCTGGGGCGGCCCCGGCATGTACATATGGTAGCAAGAAAATCCTGGGACCGGGGCACACATGGGCGTGGGGGGGGGGGGTTTGGAGGTATGCAGCTCCCCAGAAGTTGAAACACCCTCCAGAAATCAAAATACACCCCCAGAATTCAAATTTTGAAAGTTTTTTTCGCTTTTTTAGCGATTTTTTGATGCCATTGGATAGTGCTCGATGAGGAACGTCGAAAAATGGTGCTTTTTTCGCCATACGACGACCACTTTTTGACCTTTGAAAATTTTTTCACCCTCCCCCCAGAATTTCGGTGCTGCTTACCTATGGAGCGGGGGGTCAAGATGGATAAAATCGCCTAAAATAGAATTCTCGGGGTCTACAGTAATCTGTGGGTTTCAACTTCTCGGGGGGGGTATGCAACTCCCCACGCTCATGTGCGGCGGCCGGTCGTTCCCTCAAATCACCCGGCTTATTCTGAAAATCTCGAACCTTCTGGCACTTTGCGCCATAAGTTTATACTTTTTAGTTTCCTTTTCGACTGACAAAAACTATTCGTAGTTCGTCTACTATTATCCCTTTATTTATGGCCGTCTGAAAAATTGGATGTATTTAGCTTAGTTGCAATTTGCTCCTATGTACCTATGTATGATTTTGAAACTGCGACCATGTGTGCCCTGCCTCTTTTCTACATGCAAACGATTTTAAGAGCCACTTTCTCAGAGGTTTGACCAACTTTGTGATAAGTCTAAAATTAATTAGCTGAATGCAAAAAGTATTTATACACATCACTTTACATTTTACACTATAGTTTGAATTTGCTCACTATTCATTGAAAATTATAAATTTTTTTGACAAATTCAGGATTCCTGTGGGTCCATTACATGAACAATAGAACAGCAAAAATTTTTTACTTGTTTTACACAGCTTATCCCTTGGTGTAAACTCTAAAAATTTTCCTAATAAAGTGTACCCTGACCTACATACCTAGCAAGTGTCCGACTAATCCATTCTCGAATTTCGCATGTAAAAACAGTGCATTACATAAGCTTAGACATCACAATAATCTTTTAGTGCTTCAAAATCTATAGGCCAAACATTTTAATTTATCCGTAAGACTCGTCTTCCATATTTTACTTGGCACAGAAAAAATTAATACGTTATAACATGTCAAAAATTAAAAAGTCAACAATTTTTCATTTTTTTGCCTTAATATACCTGAATCCCTCAGAACAAATAATAAGTTTCACTTAGTAAAATTGAAATCATTGTTTAGAAATTTTTTCACTATCAACAGCATGCCTAGGTTTAATAATTTGTGATGTTTACTTTACACCGCAGAAGCTTGTCCAATATTCTTTAAAAACTGTTGAAAACTTAAACAAATCTATGTACCTTTCCTGCGAGTCCGATTGCAGCTAAATTCTTTATACCTTCTATACAAATAGTTCTATTCACACATGAGCGAGGGGTCTGGCTGGACCCACAGAATCTGGCGGACGCCCCCTACCCCCAAAATCGATAATTGCTGCTAGACTCCAAGAATTACTGTTTTGGAAATCTGCTCCATCCAGACCCCAGAATTCTTTTGCTGCCCATTTATGGCTCTATCATCTATAGTGAAATTCTCATTGAAATAAATTTATTTAGAAGAATGACCAAAACAAGTGTCTCCTTGACTTGACCTCTTAAGCGCTAAGTTTGCATGTAAAAAAAGTACAATGCAAGCATATTTCTTGGTATTTCTAAGAGCCATAGGCTGACAATTTTCGAATAAAGAGAACTTGTCTCTAACGTTTTGCTTGAACGGTTCGAAATTTTGGATGGGAGTCCGCGGTCATTTGAGGGAGGAAGGGCGGGGGTAGACCTTAAATTTTTTGACCAAAAATGGGCCAAAAGTAAAATGTCTTAAAAATGCGATTTTGTCCCAAAAATTGGGAGAGCTAAAATTCCAAGCCTTTGAGGATGGGGGATGGCCGACCTTGGATAGGAGTCGTTCAACCCCTACCGTTACATGTATGGCTTGCACGTAACGATTCAATGTTATAGTAAGCCGAACAATAAAATTTTCTCAATTTTTCTCATTTACTTATACTCTTATTGTAATCCTATGTTCTCCTCAACAGATAAAAAAATGCCATTTAATTAATAAAGATTGTCCATTACTAAAATGTTTCGCTACCAGACTTATGTATGCAAAAGGATTTTTCACTGGAACATATGCACTACTTTACACCATCGTGCTATGCACTAAAATTATGGAAAATTCGAACCAATTTACTTTTATATGTACATCGCTCTTATCGATGCCCAAACTTATGAGATAAACAATTAGTTTGTTTGTTGGAGCACTTAAAACTGCAGTAATTCATGTGCATATAAGAGAAAAATAAATCGTTTAATGAGCTGGTTCAGTAAAATGTTATAGATCAACACAGCAATCAGACATTAGCCAGTCAACATGTTCTACAATGCAAAAAAATAACACCTATTGATAATTCAGATTATACATAGGTAACTTATCTTTGCTGTACCTATCCAACAAATTTTTCCAAGATCAAGCAAAATGTTAGAGACAAGTCCTCTTTATTCGAAAATATTCAGCCGGTGGCTCTTGGAAATACCAACCAAGAAATAATTATTTTTATGCTTGCTTTTGCACTTTTTAGCATGCAAAATTAGCGCATAAGGGGTCAATCAGACACTTGTTTTGGTCATTCAAGGTAAATTTATTTCAGAGAAAATTTGACTAGATAATATAATCATACATGGGTAGCAAAAGAATTGGGTCTGGATAGGGCCAAATCCAAAAAAAATCAAAAATAGCGATTCTGGGGGCCTAGCAGCAAGCAATTATTGATTAAGAGGAGGCGACCGGCAGATTCAGGGGGTCCAGAGCACACATGGGCGTGGGAGGCATGTACACCCCCACGTTACTGTAGACCCCCAGAATTCTATTTTTAGTAACATTTTTAAAAATTTCACAAGTCCTGACCACACCTGGGCGTGGGGGGGTTGGGGTGGGTATGCACCCCCCAGAAACCAAAATACCCCCCCCCCAGAATTCAATTTTTGAAAATTTTTTTCGTTTTTTTTCGCAATTTTTTGATGCCAATGGATAGTGCTTGATGAGAAACGTCGAAAAATGGTGTTTTTATTGCCATACCACCATTTCTAAGGCCATTTCTTGACCTTCAAAAAAATCTTGCACCCCCCCCCCAGAATTTTATTGCTGCCCACGTATGGTCCTGACCACACCTGGGCGTGGGGGTTGGGGGTATGCACCCCCCAGAAACCAAAATACCCCCCCCCAGAAATCAAAATACCCCCCCAGAATTCAATTTTTGAAAATTTTTTTTGTTTTTTTCGCAATTTTTTGATGCCAATGGATAGTGCTTGATGAGAAACGTCGAAAAATGGTGTTTTTATCGCCATACCACCATTTTTAAGGCCATTTTTCGACCTTCAAAAAAAATCTTGCACCCCCCCCCAGAATTTTCTTGCTGCCCACGTATGGTCCTGACCCCCAGAACTTTCTCGCAGCCCACGTACATATGGTCCAGAGACCCCCACGCCCATGTGTGAATAGAACTAGTTGATGTATAAAAGGTAAAAAGAATTTCGCTGCAATAGGACCCACAGAAAACTGGGATTTGTTTAAGTTTTTAACAGCCTTCGAGAATATTGAATAAGTATGTATAAACTTTGGTGTAAATACTGGAAATGTTTAAGAAGCTTTGCATGCTAATCATGGAGAACAAATTTTTCAACCAATTGATTCTATGTAGTTTCAAGTGAAACTTATTTATTTGTTCTGAAGAAAAGATTCAGGTATTAGGGCAAAAATGAGAAAAATATTAATTTTTAAATTTTTGTCACACTGTAACGACCAAAATCAAGCAAAATATTAAAGACAGATCTTTTACGGATGAATTAGAAATGTTTGGCTCATAGATTCTGAAAACACTAAGAGATAATTATGCCCATGCCATGCATTGCGCCGTTTTTACATGCAAAATTTGAGCATAATGTGTCAATTGGACACTTGTTTAGGTAGATCAGGGTACATCAATTTTGATAGAAATTTTTCAGAGTTGAGAATAAGATATGTAAGCTGTGTAAAAAAAGAAAAAATTTGCCGTATAGGTAATGGACCCAAAAGAACCGTAAATTTGTCTATAAGTTTTATGATTTTCAATGAATAGTAAGTTCAAACTGTAGTGTGAATTGTATACTGAGGTAATAAACATTTCTTGCATTCAGCAAATAGCAAATTCACTCTTCTATCGAGTGGTAGATGTTTCGACGAAAATTAATAATTCGTTGAGAAAATTTAATTATAAGTGATAAAAAAATAGTAAAAATCATGAAAATTTCCATAGCGTACTGCATGTAACACAACGAATTATTGTTTTCAAGTCAAGTGAATAGCACTATGATGTTTAACGTAAAAACTGACATACATACATATGTCGTTTTTGAAATTGTTTTAAAATTTTGAAAACACAACTAACCTTTGAAGATGGTTAAACTGTTCAGAAATAGTGTTTTAAAATCACTTAAAGGATTTCATGGCTACCTGATTCTCAAACCCTCAGCTGGGCTAATTTATTATTTCGCAAACTTTTCTCGCTAATTTGTACGAAAACTAAAAGTCGATACTTGTTATCCTATTTTGGACCAAGATCTATCCAAATAGCACAAGTTATGTACATGTATAATTGTGTATTTAGGTACAATGTATCCTAAAAATCAAGAGGCCTATATTCTGCCTATGTAAAGTTCTAAAAAATTTCTCTAACTTTCTACGTGATACACAATAACAATAAATTAAAATAAACTAAACAAATATGGTGATAACATACACGTACAGCATGGAAATTCAAAGGGTAGAGGGAAAGGGTCAGGTCCAAACCTGGGCGTGGGGTCGGGGGTATGCACCCGCTCCCCGAGAAACCAAATTACCCTCCCCAGAATTCAATTTTTAAAATGTTTTTCGTTTTTTTCGCAATTTTTTGATGCCAATGGATAGTGCTCGATGAGGAACGTCGAAAAATGGTGTTTTTCTCGCCATACCACCATAATTAAGGTAATTTTTTGACCTTTGGAAAATCTTACATCCCCTTCCCAGAGTTTTCTTGCTGCCCACGTATGGTCAGGTCCAAAATTTTTAAAAAATGCCTTTTTTGGGCTAAAACACGATGGGTAAACATCATAAGCATTGTTTTTGACGTCTCAGACAATGCTCGCTCTTTCTAAAACATAAAAACCTAAGAGAAAATTCAGAAGAATTTGAAAAAATTGAGTAAATTGAATAACATATAGTGAAAAAATGTGTATATAAAAGGCGCGAAAGCGCCGAAAATTTTGAGATTTTCG
>JAVLUZ010000625.1:10971-80648 GCA_036768485.1 Mermis nigrescens | reverse complement strand
GGGATGAGAGGAGGGTACCACATCTGGACAATGGGTTCAACCCGGAATCACCTGAAGGCCACTCGGTATCACCTGAGAAGATCGCGAGTATCACCTGAATTTTTTTGTGTTAAAAACAAAGATAAACTCAGCAAAAATCAATGTACAAGTACAAAAACATGTAAATATATCATTTAGACATTAGTTCAATCAGTCATCGGACCAGTCAATGAGCCAACCAAGTAACAGTCCAACCAACCAACCAACCGACTAATTGGCCAACCAACCCACCAACTGGCTAACCAAACAATCAACCAACCAACCAAAAAACCAACCAACCAACCAAATAACCAACCAACCAACTAACTAACAAATCAACCAACCAACCAACCAATGAACCAACCAACTAACTGCCCAACCAACCAACCAACCAATCAGCTAACCAACCGGCTAACCAACTGGCCGACTAACCAATCAATCAGCCAGCCAAGGAAATAGCCAACTAACCAACCAGCCAACTATCGTACCAAGCAAGCAACCAACCAACTAACTAACTGGCCATCAAACCAAGTCAGCAAAAAACCAGCCAACCAACCATTTAACCAGCCAACCAACCAATTAGCCAACCAACAAATTAGCCAACCAACCAATTAGCCAACCAACCAACAACCAACCAACCAACCGGCCAACCAAACAACCAACCGGCCAACCAAAAAACCAACTAACCCGCCAACCAATCATTTAAGTAGCCAACCAACCCACCAGCCAACCGGCCAACCAAACATCCAACTAGATACCCAATCAATTAAGCTACCAATCAATTGGCTAACCAACCAACCAACACACCACCAATCAATCAACCAACTAATGAGCCAACCAACCAACTTACTGGCCAACCAACCAACCGGCCAACAGAGCAACCGACTAGTCAATCAACCAACCAGCCGACCGACGAACTAAGAGGCCAACCAACCAACCAGCCAAGCCAACCAACCTATTAACTAGGCAACCAACTGGCCAACTGACCAACCAACTAGCCAACCAACCAATCAAACAGCCAACCAACCGGCCAGCCAACTAGTCAACCAAATAACCAACCAACCAACTAACTGGCCAATTAGCAAACCAAACAACCAACTAGACAACCAACCAATCAAATGGCCAACCAAACAACAAAACAATAGGCCAATCAACCAACCAACAAGCCAATTAAACAACTAACCAGTCAACCAACCACCCAACCAAACTGCTCAAACAAATATCTGGCCAACCAACCAATTAGCCAATCAATGCATAACCGACCGATCAACCAACTCACAAACCAACCACTCATCCGATGAACGAACTAACCAAACAGTCTGCCGATTAACTGACAAGCCATCCCATTTAATGACCAACCGACCAAATGATGAATCATCAGATCAACCAACCATCTAACCGACCAATCAACCAGCCATCCAGCCAACAAAACAACCAGTCAATCAATCAATGAGTCAACCATTAAACCGATCAATCAATTAACCAACCAAGCAACCAATCAATCATTTAATCAAGCGACCAGCCAACTGACGAACTAGCCACTCAACCATTCATTCTTAAAATTTTTCCCGACTTTTCAGCCAAAAAGCTACACATGTTTTTGACGTTTCACAGCGTAAAAATACTCAATTTACGGCGCTTGGCGTCGTTTATTTAAAAACTCACCTTTTGCCTATTTCAGTTTTCGATAGATGAAATTTTTCGGCAAATAAAATTGTCTGCATTTTTATCATACAAAGAGGTGCAAAATCGAGCGCAAAAGTATATAAATGTCGAAATTTTTCGGCGCTCCGCGCCAGATAACTATTTTAGCATACGTTTATTTTATTTTCATTTCATGAATATAACTTTTAAAAATTTTCGACGCTACGCATCGAACGCTACAAATACGGGAAACCGAGCAGTAAGTCAAGCTTCTAAACGTCCTTCCGCCAGAAATTCACGAGTTTTCCGGCACTTCGCGCTGGAATTTCACTGAAGTCAACGAAATTTAATGATTTTCTTCGCACAAAATTGTCAAAAACTTTTAAAATGTTCGAGAAATGTTGTGCCAAAATCGATTTCAAACGAAAGTAGACGACGTAAAACGCTGAAAAACGCCAGTCCGCACGTGAAGGTCCTAAATTATTTGTCAATAAAAAAGTCCGCAAAATCTACATGAAAATGGTAAAAATATCAAAATATTTCATTAACTATTCTGTATTTTTTATCTTTGGAAACCTATAAATTGAAAGACTTCGGGAACCGTCTTTGCATTTGAACAAAGGGACCTTGTATAAAAACACTGTACAAAGGCATGTCAATCGGTGCAGGTGTCAGGGCATAACATCTGCTGCTACTGAGGCTGGCATTTAAGACTGAAGTCAAACATTGATTTACCATAATTTTTACATTTCTCATCTTTAGAAACGAGTCAAATTGGGCTTCATAAAAACGCCCACTTTGCGCCAGATATAATTCCTGCATAGCTTATATTTGTAAACCTGCAAAAGTGAGCCTAAAAGAATACATATATCGAAAATATATATGGTCACCATACATGGGCAGCACCAACATAGGGGAGACTAAAATTTAGAAATTTTTAGAGATTAAAAAGTGCGGGAAAATCGTTCGTATATAGATAGAGGAAAAATTGAGGAAAAAAGCGTGAAATATTCTAATGTGGTCCAATGGATTCTGGATTTTTCGAATTCTCAAGCCACACCTTACCACACCACTAGACCCCGACGCCCAAATATAAATGTCACTAATCGGTTCTATAAAAATCTTTTTCGTACTTATCAGGAAAGCTTACCAATCTATTTACGAAAATGGCATTATTCCATTTCCACGATTCATCCTCTTCGTCCCAAAACTGCTCAAACCTATCGCAGCACACGGCGCAGCTCTTAAAAACGAACCAGTTGGAAATTCAAATGATTTGCTTACACTGTTATAGTGTTGAAACAGATGGCTTAAATGCAACTTTTCGGAAATAATTTTACCATGTTAAATCGATGTAAAACAACAACCATAAAGGTTTGGTGATGAATTAATCAAAGGCCTATGGTCTAAAAAATACTTAAGCTCTACACCAGACGAATTAATCTGAAATTGTGTAGTGAAAAGCATTTTCAATGCCTTAGCTTTTCATTGAAAAGCAGTAAACCAAAAGTCTAGCTGTTGCTCAAAAGATTTTACTACATACATAACCTATACCTAATCTACAAATTGAAAAACACTTGATCGATATAATCAGAGGCGTAACTAGCCGGGGCAGAAGGGGTCACCCCTCCCGAAATGGAAAAATATTTTCATTTTTCACAAGGGTTTCCCAGAGGGAAAAATTAAAAATTCTCGAAGTCTACTAAAAATACAGCCAAAATGCGTTTCTAGCACACTTTTGACCTACTAAACTCAGAATTTTCCGGCGATTCGCGCCAAATTTCTTATTTTCTATTTTATTTCTTCCTTTAGAAGCCCAGATTTGACTTGAAAATAGCAAATATGTCAAAAAATTCTGGCGCTTTGCGCCAACTTTTATTTTTTTCATTAGTTTTCTTTGCAAAGACGCAAAATTAAATGCAAAGACAGGTATTTCGGAATGTTTTAGAGTTAAGCTTCGACTTGATATTGAGAAATTAGTCGTTCAGATAGATAGCTTGAAGGATAGATTTTTGATATCCAAGTTCGAAATCAAGCAAGGGAATTTTTCAAATTTTTTCTTCACTATGGTATACATCTCGTCGAGAAACGCTAAAAAATGCCACTGTTTTCGCGTATCTCCTGATGGTCCTCGAGATTTTAAGAATTTCGCCCCCTCCCCAAATAAAATCCTGGTTACGCCCTGGATATTATACTCATGCATCCATTTTTTCTTATATTTAACAAGGTCCAATTAGGCAAGCTGTTCTCCTTGAGACAAATTACGCAATTAAGGAAAACACAGGACCTAATACCTTGATTAAAAAAACTTGACAAGAATATTTCTAAGGACTTATTCCCAATACTACGAGTGATGATAGTGCGCAACTGACTAATAAAGGTTTTAATTTACCAGCTCTGTATTGCTGCTGGTGCTGCCGTTGCAGACCCTTCCATTTGCAGGACCCACGAATTCGTCGTCATCCGGCTCTCGTTTAGCTACTAAAAGGTTTTGAAGTATTAATAGACGAGATATTAATACTGAGTAAAGAATCAACCAGCTGCCTGCGTTTCTGTTGTTCCCATGTAAGTGGGTATAAGAAATTAATACGCTTGAAATGCATGAAGCACGTCAGTACTTAATCAGCTAGCTTTGCTTCGAAACCGCTTCTGCTTATGATGTCGGAATAAATGAAGCGGCTCAAAATTTTTAGATGTTCAAGCAAGCCACGTTCGGGGTGGAAGTAAATGACCTGCCCGGAATAAAAAACACCTAGGCATAGAAAACGCAAGTTTCTGCCCCTGAAATCGGGAAGAGGATGGGGGACGGCCTACTCTGGATCATGCATATACAACGTTAAAGCGATGAGAGGGGGTATTTCATCTCCCAGCGTTAGGATTCGAAACATAAGTAATATGGAGCGATTCGGCCCAAAAAAATGTACTTTGAAGCAATTTCGACACACTGTAACTTACAAACGCAATTTACTGTGGCAAAAATCCTAGATTGCATCCCTTTCTAAACACAAATTTTCGATTCACCCCTCCCTGGCCACCTGCATCTATGCTCTGGATAGAGATGCCCAATCCCTAACCATCATGAACGTGATAGAGTCGATCAAAGAGCATTCAAAAGCCCTATTTTGAACCAAAATCAGCAGCTTTGAGAGATATTAAGTACCTATTATCTAGTGTAAATTTTTTTATCCTGCCGAAATTTTAGAAACACCATATTTTGAATTTCCACGAATGCTGTTTTTAGTAGATATTCACAACTCGAAGTTCAAATTATATGTACTGGAATTTCAATTGCAAAAACGAACATTCGGCCGGAAACGCGTGGAAGGAATAGGCTGCAAATATTGCAAAAACATCAAAAATAGTGAGCCTTCCGAAATTCAAATGATTTAAACTTTATAGCGAGAAAAAATTTCATTATTTAGCAAAAAGACTTCAGGAAATGAATTACTACGTTCTTTGACAAAACTATAAAATATAAAAGCTAGCATAGGCACATATATACGTCATCTGTTGTTTCTTTCTAAAAATACGCAAAGGTCCGTTCATTAACGACACTTTGTTCCACTTACGACAAACTCTAATAATAGGTCCTAAATATACACAACAGGATTTAAAACTCACATAAAAGAAAATATATGAAAACCTGACCAAATAAAATGAATAATGACACCATATAACGAAATAGCCTACTTAAAAGATGGTCGGCAAGGCAGCATTGATAGCACAGTATCGCAAAAGATAAGTACATATGTAGAGAAAGGAGAAAAATTGAGAAGCAAACAAGCTACGTGCCAAGTACGCAATCAACAGAGAATATTGCAAATTTTACCATTCTAAGCTTAGATTAAGATCACCTAATGAAAACCAAAAGTTTACCCGGTCGGTATGATTAAGTTGAAAAATACATGTAACAGCTCGAAATTCTGGGAGGAGAGGTAGTCGAATAAATCCGGAGGGAAGGGGGTTAATCTTATGTGTTTGATCAGAAATAGCAAGAAATCACAACCTAAAACTAGCGTCAAAACGTACGTTTTAGCAGAGAAGCGAAGAGACATATTTTAAATAAGGAATTCACCATCTCCCATTAGACGCATCTTATCTAAAACTCTCAGCGAAATTGGTTGAAATTATCCATGAGCAGTGATTAAGGTAATTTTCGTGATTGTAAGATTTTTCCAACATTTTTCAAGATTAATACGATTTGACGAAGTCGCCTTTTAATTCCAGCTGATTCTTCCGATGAACATATATACCAGAGGATTATGCTGAGCACTTAAACGGTCAAGGCCAAATTTAACTTTAGTATAATATCTGCTAGAAGCAAAAATCTTGGAGCACAGGGCTTTAAAAGTGAATCTGGAAATCATGACTCGACCGAACGTGTAACAGAGAGACTGAGAGAATTTATAGATAGAACTACTCATAGCTTAAGGTTCGTCATCCAATAAATCAAATCTATATTATCGAATTAAGCTGGCCTAACATTCTACATGTTCATATTTCTAATCTCAACGACTAAAAGGACTTCAAAAAAGCTACTAAATCGATTTTTCGAGCTGTTAGATGTACGACCTTGGAGCGAAAATCAGGCAAGACCGAAATTCTGGGAAGGGGTCAGTGTTTTTTTTGTACAAGGTCCGTTTGTACATGTACAAAGATGGTCCCAAAAGTCTTTCTACATTTTGTACATGCTAATTTTTGTGTACTATAATATAGTACAGTGGCGATTTTAGTATGGTAAAACAGAATTTTCGGTCTTTGGTAGTGTATTTTAGCTAATTTCTGGGTTTCTGACGCCAAAAATTACTAAAAATTATCTGAAAACGGCGCGAAGCGCCGAAAAATATTGACATTTTTCCATTCTAAATGCAAATTCTGTCATTTTAAAGATATATAGGACAATTAATTTATCAGTTCGGCGCGAAGCGCTGAAAATTTAGGGAATTCTTTTTACAGTTTTTGTCGTCCTATAAATCTTTGTACATTTTGTACACACAAAATTTTTGATTACTATAATATGGTACAGCAGCGATTTTAGTGTGGTGAAAACAGAGTTCTTCGACTTTTCGTAGTGTGTTTTAGCTAATTTCAGGGTCTCTAAGGGCAAAAATCACTAAGAATCGTCTTAAAACGGCGCGAAGCGCCGAAAAATTTGACATTTTTACTTTTGAAATGCAATTTCTGCCATTATAAAGATATATAGAACACACAATTATCTCATTTCGGCGCGAAGCGCCGAAATTTTTCGAATTTTAGACCTTTTTTGCAATTTTTGTCTTCCCAAAAATCTTTGTACATGTACAAAGACGGTCCCGCAAAGTCTTTGTACATCGGGAAAAATCTTCGCCGAGTACAAAAAAAACACTGGAAGGGGTATTAAAAATTTTAAAAATATAGAAAATTTAAAGGAAAAAACATCATTTTACATGACTCATCAAGCTTTTCCTCTATCAACTTCACCTGGGCAAAAAAATCCATGAAACGGATTAAAAACAGCATAGCGCAAAATATGAGATGAAAGGTCTATTTGGATGGGCTGATTTTGAGAAAAAATTGGAAAACAATTCATAATTGAACGAAGTAATTTTTATACCGATTTTCAGCCCGACCTGACTTCGTAGGGGACCAGCAAGCTATTGGCCATACGCATAAGGTACGAAGCGTCGGCTAGCTAAACTGGCAACGAAAGAAACGACTAAAGACATTAATCAGAAATGAAATTCTGGGATTCGAACCAGACACGCACGTGGGGGTATAGGGGTCTAGACTACACACATTCTCATAGGGGGTGAGGGGGTCTTACTCCCACCTCAGGGTCCGAGACTTGAATCACTGTCGGACGATTTTGAGCTATCAGACATTTTCTGCCCCGAGACTTGAATCACTGTCGGACGATTTTGAGCTATCAAACATTTTCTGCACGATTTTTTGGTAGAAAAGCAGCTAAGATGTTAAAATTTTTTCGGTGCATCGCGCCGACTAATACATTTCTGTTTTCTTACCCATAAAATGCCTAGAATGAACTTAAAAAGTCAAAATTTTCGATGAATTCTTATATTTTTTACTTACAAGAGTGACGAAACTAGTCGGAATGGGACAAAAAGTAGTTAAAATGCAGTTTTTCACATTAAAGCACGCTTTATATGATGTTTTAGCCATTTTTCATATTTGACCTGCAAAAAAGGCTAGACTCTAAATTTAGCGGTCCTAAATTTTGGGATTTCACCCGCTGAACTTTCGACCCTGGGAAACTATGCTAGACTCCCCGTGACAAGACATAATTTTCTGATGAACAAGTAAAACACTTGCATTCACAAGTGATTGAAATCCACCAGAAGCGTCAAATATTGCAGTTTTAACGCAATTTATTGTTTATACCAATTTTAAAACTCAACAAGCTCTCTGACTGATCCATAGACCGGTCCCGCTGTGCATCTATGTATGATACGGACCATAAATGAAATGCATGGCCGATCTGCAAGGGGTCAGCCGGTCTGGGGGGTCAATTAGTGAGATTTCTGGGACAAAACGACCATAAAAATATGTATAAATGCTGAAATAACGTAAAAACTGCGTTATTCAACAGTTTTTGTCAATTTCAAGCACTAATGTTCGATTTTAGTCCATTTTCGGCCTTCATTGTGGCTCATTTTCCCTACTTTACTTTTCCATTCTAGGTCAAGTAAACCTCCACACCCCCACGTGCGTGTCTGGCACGGACCCCGAGCCAAACCGCTTACAGCATAAATATGTAGCACTACGTCTCTCACCTTTCAACGCCGCATCCTGCGCATCGCTATAATCAAGCCAATCCTGTAAATAGCGATTGTAGACATTAATAAAAGGCCCCGTGAAAACGCCGAATAAATCTAGGCGTAATCTAAACTGCTCTACCACTCTATCTATCTAACGCACAGGCACGTATCTCTCGGGGGAATGTGAAGGAGGGTTCAGACCCCCCAAAATTCAGAAAAATCGGAAAAATAGGACTATTTAAACGTTATTTTGTGCTATTTTTTGGCCTTTTTGGGCTTAGCCCCCTCCCCAAAAAATGGTGTTGGTCCCCCAAAATAGGACGGCCAGCTACATGCCTGCTAACGCACATTATAAACACATTGAAAACGAACATCGATCTAGGCTAAGCATAATTTATGGGCGTTGAGAAACTGCGTAAAGAAAAAGTCAAGAGAAAACCAGAGCTGAAAAACGTTTTATTTTGATCACAACAGGAATATGAATATTAGATATGAATTGATTAATTGATAGTATAAGAGCGTTGACAAAATATCGCGACGCAATTAATAATGCAGATGGATTTGCATCGAATTTTGCTCGGACCGAATGAACGATGGTAGCCCCAAAAAATATGTGCATTTGTAGCAATACTTGCTCCGACGAAAGCCACCAAAAAGCGCCGCCCGCCGGGCCATTTTCGGGTTTAACGTTGGCCCGGAAGTGCCGATTGAGATGCGACGAATAGCCGGCGCGGTCGTCGGTCGAAAAACGCATGGCGCACGTGTCACACTGCAGCTGTTTGTCACTATATAAGCTTTCTACCACGCTAATGTACTTTCTACATAAAAATACGGAGTTGAGCAAACAAACATATTTCGCATCAAATCGAAAACTTCTACAGGACATAGCTGCACATAGGGGGTGAGATGGGGAGTATTACATTACTCCATACCTGAACGTGGGGGTTTGGGGGTATGCACCCCCCAGAACACGCCTGGGCAATGCCCCATATCGGCCCATCACCAGGACGGGCCGAACCAAAAGTTGGACGGGGCGAAGGGGTAACTTGGACGGGGCTATGTTTTGTACAGGGAGGAAAATTTTTCGAGATAATTTAAGGAAATGATAGATATAGTATATCATGATCAGTTTGCAAAACATGCACAGGAACCATCTTATTACACAATTCGACACCTTTTTCATGGATGGACCCACCTTTTTCAGTGACTGACCTGCTGATTAACCTGAACGACCCACCTTTTTCAGGCACGGACATACCTTTTTTCAGGGACAGACCCACTTTTTTCAGGGTCTAGGGACCCACCCACATTTTGGCTGGAAGTTGGACGGGGGAACCGTCAGCCATTGCCCAGGTATGCCCCAGAAACCAAAATACCCTCCCAGAATTCCATTTTTGAAATTTTGAAAAAATTTTGCACCCCACCCCCAGAACTTTGATGCCGCTCACCCATGCATTACTCCCTAGCATTTTACGCATCATTTTCTTAGGGCAAAGGCACTTATACATGTCAACATTTTTACCGGTGTTCTTTACTCATAAGGTATCCGAAATTGCGTCAAACTAATCTAAAAAATGGAAATTCCTCACCAAATTGATCATTTGTATATTTTTATCGTCAAAAGCGACATAATGCAGTTAAAATTGACAAGAAATGATAAAAAACTTCAAATAAAAGTTCTTATAAAGGCCGTTTTGGAGCATTTTTGTCATTTTATTAGCAGAAAAAGTAAGAAAAAAATTTATTGATCTGTCCTTCTGGGATCTTAACCCCTCTCCTTCCCAAGACCTCGACCTTGTGCATCTACACATGTATGCTACGGAGCCCACCCGAAAAATTTCTAAAGGAAGAAAGCGCAGAACATATGTAAATAAAGTGGTGTGCAAAAGTTAAGAGTCACTTTGCTTGAACAAAGCTGAAAGCTTTGAGAGCTTTACAAAGCTTTTAATGGATTTCGAGAGAAGTAGCACATCAACATACATATGACAAGTTTTTAAATCAATTTTCGTTGCTGAATCTGAATCTGCAAACCTTTTAAGGCTTAGTAAAACCTTTCTCATGATACAAAAAAGGCCCACCGATCATCCTGTATTAGGTAAAAATTAACGTTTCAGGGAAATATGTACTATGTATATTCTGGAAGACCTCAAAATGTATTCAGTTGGCATTTGCATAATTCATAGAGACTTCGTTGAATAATTGGAGATACTCGTCGCTTTCTTAAAATTCGAGAAAGTAATTTTTTGCCTTTTCAATCGGAAATCGGTTGTAAGAACTACCAACCATAGCTGGCGTGGGGGGGGTTTGAGGGGTATGCATCCCCCCAGAAACCGAAATACCCCAGAACTCACTTCAATGTTTTTTGTTTTTTTCGCAACTTTTGATGCCAATGGATAGTGCTCGATGAGAAACGTTGAAAGATGGTGTTTTCCGCCATACCACCATTTTTGAGACAATTTTTGACCTTTGAAAAATCTTGCACCCCCTCCCAGAATTTTGGTACCGCCCACCTATATGCTGCCAACTAAGAAATATGGAAGGGCATTTGAAACCGAGAAACCGATCCTGATCAAAGCTAACTGATAAAATTCACTAGACCCCCTGCACTGCCTTAATAAATTGCGCCATTAAATTTGGAAGAATATTCTTGTTTTTCTGCTGAATGTTATTTCAATATTTCATTGTTGACTTGGAAGTGTGTGTCAACTAATGTATTGCATTAAAATAAAGTTTCTATCCATGGCAAGGACCATACATGCACAGCATGGGAATCCTGGGGGTGAAGACCTAGAATGCCTTTTTTGGGCCCAAAAATGGCCGGTACGCGTTGAAAAACATCGTTTTTCGGCGTTTCTGATGATACTCTATCCTTCTAGAGCATAAAATCATGAAAAAAATTTCGAAAAAAGTCGAATAAATTGACCAAAAAAACATGAATATATGGCGCGAAGCGTCGAAAATTTGGCGATTTTGAGCAAATAGATAGCCGAGAAACCTTAAAAGGACACTTTTTCTACCAATTTTCAGGTAAGTTTAGGAAACTTTTGAAAAATCGCCAATTCTGGGGGGGTGAAAAATTTTTTGCGGGGCGGGGGTGAAAAATGATTCTGCGGGGGTGAAACCCCCCAAGATCATGCATGGCAAGGACTCTAAATTTAGAAAATTGAAATTGCACTCTTATCTGAATTATTTTTACCGCACATATGTTACGTTAGAGACTAGATGGATTGATTTTGAGGCTTATTTCGATTCTCTTCAGTTTCAACGACTATGCACAGAGATCCATTCACGCGACGATATTCCGTAAGTTTAGTGTTTTTTTCCAATAGTTTTAATACGATCGTAATATATTTGCTTCTTAAACAAAAGCAGTCAATTCAGTGATGAGGAAGGGTGTCTCTGAACTTCTCCACACCACTGTATATATGTATGTAAAAATATGTAAGAGCTAAAATTTTTCGACAGGAATCACATCTGGGCAATAATATCCCATGGAACGAACGGGTGGGGGCTATATCTAAGCCTGGAGGAGGGTTTGGGAGTATGCACACCCCAGAAACCAAAATACCTCCCCCAAAAACCAAAAACCCCCCAGAATTAAATTTTTGAATTTTTTTTTCGCAATTTTTGAATGCCAATGGATAGTCCTCGATGAGAAACGTTGAAAAATGGTGTTTTTCGCCATGCAACCATTTATAAGACAATTTTTTGATCTTCGAAAAATCTGGCACCTTCCAGAATTTTAGTGCCGCCCACCTATGGTGGGCGCTATATCTTTTATATGTGTAGTAAAACATGGTAATTCCGCTTTTGAATCCAGACAACGACTTTTTTAAGCTGGACAATTACACCTGGATTATCACTTTGCGGGTCAGAACTATTTCCACTCGAAGCTGGACAATCACTGTTTACATCGAAAAAACAATAGACAATCAGTTTTTTGAACATGCGCCCCCATCGAGCTATTGCCCACGTATGGTAGGAACCGTCAGCGTTTTTTCGGAGGAAGACCAACTATTTTTTATTTTGTCCAAAACTCAGTAAGGGGAGATAAAAAATCATGATTTCGCATAGGTGGGCGGCACCGAAATTCTGGAGGGTGCAAGATTTTTCAAAGGTCAGAAAATGACCTTAAAAATAATGGTATGGCGAAAAGGAACATTTTTCAACATTCCGCATCGAGCACTATCCTTGGCATCAAAAAATTCAAAAAAAAATTCAAAAAAAAAATTCAAAAATTGAATTCTGGGAGTATTTCGGTTTGTGGGAAAGGGGGGTACTTTGGTTTCTTAGAAGAATGCATACCCCCCACACCCACGTGTGTTTCTAAGGAAAAGGGTGCGTTACAATACAACGTCGCAACTTTTAAGGACTGTCATAAGAAAATTTAAATTTTTTGCACTTGTTTCGCCTTTACATGCATTCGTATACTTATGTATGTATGTTTATTTGATTATTCATAAGTTAATTATACCGAAATGAACAAGAACTTGACCCATTGAAAGATGGAAAGAAAGTATTGACTTAACGAAAGATCTTTTCAGTCTACACAAAATAACAAAACTGCTATTGCATAATTGGAATAAACGCGATTCTTTGTTTTTTCGATGTATATAACACTTAAGCCTAGAGAGTCAAAGAAACGGTCTAGTCAATAAAGTTTCATGTCTTCCGGAATTGCAGTTTACAACGTAAGTGATGCTAATAAACCGAATTATCATGTGACAGATAAGCAACAACAAAGACGCTTGGAACGGCTGTTTTACCAAATAGTGTAAACTCTGCATTATGATAATATATTATAATTATAATTAACTATTATGTAGTCCATACAAGACTATTGTCCATGTATGGACGTAACACAAGCACTGGAAAATACTTCCCGATTTTCCTACACATGCATGCGTATTACTAACATCTTCAGTAAATTGAGGTTCAAATCGGCCATTGTTGTTAGTGGATGATTTCGCTTCTCAACGCGTTCCGTAATCTATAAATAGATATACTTCGTTTCAATCAATAGTAAGTGCAAACTGCATATCGAAAATTAGCAATAAACAATATTAAGCAGACACTTGAAAGTTAGCACAAACAGACATGCATACCTATTTAGTTGAGAGAAGTAAATAAGGTAATGGATTGATAACATACATAAGCAGAAATAAATAGATGTGTAAATAAAATAGATAAAAAAAGGGAGAGGTATATATTACCCCCCCCCGCTTAAGGGTCAGCCAAACAGGTGTCCGGCGATTTTAAGATCATAAAACGTTTTTTTGCATCGTCAATAAAGATGTCAAAATTTTTCCGGCGCTGAAGGAATAGTTCTTTTATGTGTTTTTTACCGAAAAGTGCCAAAAATTGATAAATTTTTGTATTTTATCGTGCTAAAAGTGATATACTGCAGTCAAAATGGATTAAAAATGCCTTTAAAATGCGAAATTACCACGAAGAGACGTTTTACAGGCTATTCTGACCAATTTAGTCGTTTAAACGACAAAAAGAATCGTGAACATTAAAATTACTGTTTTGGGTTCCTAAGATTTTGCCCCCTTGCCAACCCAGACCATGTGCACCTATGTAATTATGTATTTGGGTTTAAACAGAATAATAGTCACGAAATCAATAGCAGAAACAAAACAAAAAATACACTACTTTTTTTACCGTCTTAAAGTGTATCTGGGCGTTGATTATAACATATGAAACAGGATTTGCCACCGAAATAGGGCAGACAGCGACGATCATAGTGATTGTAAAGCATAACCATTTAAACGTGTCATTTGGTGTGTGGGATGGGTGAGTAAAGTGCCTTTTAGGCAAAATGACTTCACAAACTGATAAAATTGCTAAAAAACGTGAAAACTATGTTAATCCACTGTTTATGGCAAATTTCAAGCACGTTTGGATAAAATTTTAGATTTCCATCCATTTTTAGCCTTTATTTTGTCTTATTTTCCCAGAAAATTTATCGTTTTACATCCTGGGGGTCTGCTCAAAGACCCCTACGTGCACGTCTGGTGACAACAGAATGTGCAGTATGGCCGATCTGGGATAAAATATTGATCTTTTTGGGGCCGAAATGATGTCGAAAAGTAGTACAAATGATGAAATAGCGTAAAAACTGCGTTAGTCTAGAATTTGTGGTCATTTTCTAGCATGTTTGAAGAGTTTTTCATTTCCAACAGTTTTTAGCTTTTATATTGCCCCATTTATTGCAGGAAATTTTCCATTTCTACATTTTGATAGGGCCTACCTATACCCCATACCCCCATGTATATGTCTAGTGGCGAACACCGGACAGTGATGAATACAACGGAATGAACGAGAAGACGTCGACTTTGCGTTAAGGTAATACTTTACACAATTTTACAATCAACGCGTGATAAAGTAGTAGGCACCTCAATGGTCTCAGGCGCGCTAGGCGACGCTGACGTCATAGGCGTCAACAACGACGTCGTCGACTGAGCAAACGATGACGTCATCGGTGGAGGAGCAAACGATGACGTCATCGATGGAGGAGCAAACGATGACGTCATCGATGAAGCATACGATGACGTCATCGGTCGAGCGAAATGACGTCATCGATCGGGCAAGCGCAGGCACCGGCGGCGGAGGCCGCGACGTAAAGGACGGCGTGGCGCCCGCCGTCGCGGCGCGCATGAAGCGCAATAGTTCGTAGGCCGGCTCGGCGTCGATTCGCACTTCGGGCGGCGGCCCGCACAATTGAAACCGGTGTCGGACGCCGTTGAGCATGGCGACGATTGGAGCGCCGCCAAACGCGCCTCGCAAAGCCGTCCGACCGACGTAAAGCTCACGCGACGGCGCTCCGAACCGTAATCTTACAGGTCTAAAAATGTTTGAAATGGTTTTGAACCGAAAACCATTGACATAAATGGTCTTGAAGCGAACAAAGCTATTGATATGTATATTTGGTATTATCGACGTAAATAGCACACATGCACACTGGGAGGGGTATGAGCATACCTGACCAATGGCTGACGGTTCGCCCCGTCCAACTTTCAGCCAAAAGGGTGGGTGGGTCCCTATACACTGAAAAAGATGGGCCTGTCCCTGAAAAAGGTGGATCCGTGCCTGAAAAAGGTGGGTCGTTCAGCTTAATCAGTGGGTCAGCACTGAAAAAAGGTGGGTCCATCCATGAAAAAGGTGTCGAACAGTGTAATAAGATGGTTCCTGTGCATATTTTGCAAACTGATCATGATATACTGTATCTAGCATTTCCTTAAATTATCTCCAAAAATGTTCTCCCTGTACAAAACATAGCCCCGTCCAAGTTACCCCTACGCCCCGTCCAACTTTTGGTTCGGCCCGTCCTGGTGATGGGCCGATATGGGGCATTGCCCAGGTGTGGGTATGAGGGGCATACATGCACACGGCCAAAGGCTCTGGGAGGGGATAAACCGAATTTCTTTGGAGAGGGGGTGGTAAATGAGTAATTTTCTGCATATTCAATGTCACATTTTCGTACTTAACTCGTCGTATATTATTTTCTATGAATATTTATGGTTAAATTTGCACGATAGCAATAACAACACGAGCAAAGGATGACCTTTAACATCAAAAATGTACAAAATAATGGAAGAAAAGGGTCTGGATGAACGAACTGTACAGTCTATTGCTCGAAAAGTAAGTAAATGTACTTCAAATTGCCGTTATTTAACGCTTTTGGCCTGAGGGGGCATTTTTCTCGAAAGTTGTAGTAGGAGGGATACCCCCATACCCTTCCCCTAGTGTGCATGTTTGATGACGGGCATATTCCCCTACCAGGATCTTTGAAAAGCATACTTCCCTCGACCATTATGGACCAAAACCTGTTGCTTAGCTCCAATCATGAAAAAGCGTAAGACGACGTCTCATAGAATAATTTGAATTACATACACATGTTTTTCTAGCATTAAACTCACAAATTTTGTTATTCAGGCATTTTTCTTCAATTATTTCGTACATATCTGATGATAAGGTCATTCCGTCGTCCTTATTGTTGATTAATCTCATTCAAATTTGACCACGAATATTCATGAAGAATAAAATACAGCAAATTAACGACAAATTAAGTATTAAAATTTGACTTAAATAACAAAAATAGTCATTTACCCCATCCAAAAAAATCTGGTCCCCCACATATTTTAACCGTGTGCAAATATGGTGAATGTTGTCAAAGCGAAAACTTACCAGATACATGGTCTCGAAGTAAAAACTAAGATGATAAATTGTCTCAAAGCAAAAATATCAAGTACCAGGGTCTAGAAGGGAAAACTATGAAGATCATAGATGCATAAGGTCAGAGTGGCCATAGAGGGGTGACATCCGGTATTTAATGACAGTAGGTGTATGTTCTAGGTGAATCTGGTCGAACACGCCCGAAAATACACTATTTTGGGCCTAATTCGCCTGACAGTACCTAACTTTTGGACCCTTAAGCGAAGGAGGAGAGCACACATGCACACTGGGTGAATGGCTAAGGGGGGGGGGGGGGTAACCCCTACCAGGACTTTTGGGAGGCATACCCCTCAGGCTGTTTGGAAATTATGTAAACCTGTTGCTTGAATGACTGTTTTTTAGCGCCCCGCTAATGAAACTGGCTGCGCGCTAATAAAAAATTTGGACTATTAGCGCAGCGCGCCAGTGCGAAAAATTTGCATATTTTAAACATAAAATGAGTAAAAAATTAAAGTCGAAAGAAGCAAGAGGAGAGAAAAGTAAAAACAAGGTAAAGGAGGTTCAAAGATTTTATTTTCAATCACAAATTCTTGATCACAAACACACGATTTATCATTGCGCTAATGAGGTCTTCATGGCGCTAATGGTTTCAGAACATCGTTAGCGGCTGCGCTCATAGGGGTAGCGCTGAAAAAACATTGGTTCAAACCGTGAAAAAGCGTTCAATGACGTCTAACCAGGGCCGTATTTAAGGAAGGCGGGGGGTGGGTGGCCGGGAAAAATTCGAGAGGTAAAATAATGCACGGAAAGATGGAAAAATCGAATGTCTTTGACGTGAGATCTTAAAAATTTCGGCGCTTCGCGTCGGATGTAATGTATTTTCCATACATGTAAAAGGGAGATGGGGATCCCTCACTTAAAATTGACCGCCCCCTCATCACGCTTTTTTTTGTACTCGGCAAAGATTTTTCCCGATGTACAAAGACTTTTCGGGACCGTCTTTGTACATGTACAAAGATTTTTGGGGAAGACAAAAATTGCAAAAAAGGTCTAAAATTCGGGAAAATTTCGGCGCTTCGCGCCGAAAATGAGTAATTGTGTGTTCTATATATCTTTATAATGGCAGAAATTGCATTTCAAAAGTAAAAATGTCAAATTTTTTTGGCGTTTCGCGCCGTTTTAAGACGATTCTTATTGATTTTTACCCTTAGAGACCCAGAAATTAGCTAAAACACACTATGAAAAGTTGGAGAACTCTGTTTTTACCACACCAAAGTCGCTGCTATACCATATTATAGTGCCCAAAAATTTTGTGTGTACAAAATGTACAAAGATTTTTAGGAAGACAAAAACTGTAAAAAGATGTGAAATTCCCACAATTTTCGGCGCTTCGCTCCGAACTGATTAATTATTTGTCCTATATATCTTTAAAATGGCAGAATTTGCATTTAGAATGGAAAAATGTCAACATTTTTCGGCGCTTCGCGCCGTTTTCAGATAATTTTTAGTATTTTTTGGCGTCAGAAACCCAGAAATTAGCTATAATACACTACCAAAGATCAAAAACCCTGTTTAACCACACTAAAATCGCTACTGTACTATAGTATGGTACACAAAAATTTGCACGTACAAAATGTACAAAGACTTTTGGGGACCATCTTTGTACATGTACAAACGGACCTTGTACAAAAAAAAACACTGCCCTCATCCCTGAAGCCAGGAAAATTTTGAGCCCACCCCAATTTCTAGAAAAAATCAAATTTTTGGTTACGGGTGTTTTTGGCCAGAAATTAGAGTTCGCATACCCCCCCTAAAAATAGCCGGGACCCCCCTAAATTTTGAGCCGTTACATGTAAGGTATTTTTCATCATTTAATCCCAAGCGCGATCTAGCAAACGACACTGACACTATTCATAGCATTTCGAGTGAAAAAAATTTTCGTAGAAAACGCTCGAATTTTATGATCTTAAAGGATCGAAGGTGTCGAAAAACGTCGAAAAATGCGGTTTTTGCGAGTCATCCCGACAATTTTCAGAGACATATACCAATTTAGTTGGGTCCGCCCACATCCCCCTTAGCCGAATCCATTATTTTGTATATTTAAACGAATTAAGTATCAAAAATTGACAAAATCTTCCATAAATAGGATAAATAGGTATAAAACTACTCATTTACTCCCCTAGGCAAACCCGGTTTAGCCCCTTCCAAAACTTTTGATCTTTGCATATACAAAGAGAGCAATACCCCCTCTCACCCCTACCAGTTGCGCATGTATGATTAAGATAAATGGCTTTGAAGCGAAAATTAACGAGATATACATATGGTCTCGATCACGATAAGTGGTCCTGAAGTGATAACTTGTATCAAGATATGACATGGTCCCGAAGCGAAAGCTACCCGAATCCTCAACTGATCTATTGTTGACGAATGAATCGACGCCACATATGTAACAGGGGTAATGGGGGATCCCTTCAACCAAATTGGATCATCCCCTATCTTCTCAAAGCCAGAAAATTTTTGAGCCGATTTTTTGGAAAAATTATATTTTTTGAAAAAATTGAATTTTTTGGCCGTTGTCAGGTGTTCTTTAGCCGTTTTCGGCCAAAGATTAGAGGTCGTTTACCCCCCCCCGTCCTAAAGAATGGCTTGGAACCCCCATCCAAGATTTCGAGCCGTTACTTGTATGCTCGAAGCTGTTTTGTTCTAGAAATGCCAAGTTATAAAATCGACAAAATTATGGTAATTTTCCTTTTCCAAAAGTCAAAAAAATTGTCCATTCGTTCGTATTTTGAAGGATGGAAGAAGAGTTGATATTCAGTAAGAACTAATATTCATTGATCACTAATCTCTCCATTAACTGATATTTTGCAAAGTATAAATCAGTTTCAAATTTTTAGTTGAAAGCCATGTACATCAGTCCAGCACCGATTAAACCCCAAAATTCAGGCAAAATTTTCATTCAAACAAAAATTTAGCTCCAAGACCTCGGGTTGTTGTAGGCATACCTGGGCGTGTGGGGTTTGGAGAATATATATGCACCCCCAGAATTCAATTTTTGGAATTTTTTGTTTTTTTTTCGCAATTTTTTATGCCAATGGATAGTGCTCGATGAGAAACGTTGAAAAATGTTGTTTTTCGCCATTTTTACGGCCATTTCTTGACCTTTGAAAAAATCTTGCACCTCCCCCAGAACTTTGGTGCCGCCCACCTATGGTTGTATCCCTCACCTTCCGTCTATCTTCACTTCAGTAGGCGTTGACCCAAATGGAATTTTGTGAGAGACGCCATCAATAACGACGTCTTTCGGCTTTCCAACAAAGCTGACCGTGTGAGGCAAGCCATTACGTTCGATTACGGCAGTTTCGCCCACAAATCTAACTTCGTAAGCCCTGCCGTCCACAAAAATTCTGGAAAAAAAGAAAGTTTATACAGGGTCGGCCAAAAAAAGGCTAAACCTACATGTAACTGGCCACAACTTTGTTAATTCTATAATTTATTCCACGAAACCTTCCTCGTACATAAATAAACAAGTTTCGAGTCGGTGTAAATCGACTACAAAAGCTGCTTAAACTGAAGCAACAATGATAATATTGTGCACAATCACGAGATGAACTGTTAATAAACGATTAAGGAAATCATTAACTTCGCTACAGTAGCATAGGATGGGGCTTGACTTTACGCAAGAGTAAGCTAATAACGAGTTTCACTGTTGGTCAAACACGCATATCAATAGAAAATTAATAGATGCCTACAGTAATAACGGAAAACTTAAGCAAAACTAGGTACAAAACATATTGTTACGCTTGTTATCGTGAATATATAAATGTAATACATATAAATTCAAGCCTAAGCCTAACTTACTTCTTCGTCAGACTTCCTGTTAAAAAAAATTGAGATCAACGAAGAAGAGTTGAATCATCCGACTAATACCTATCTTTTACGTTAAGATTGTTCAACTATCCGCTTAAGAATGTAATCTAATAATAAAATTTATAAACAATAATTAATCATTCTTCGCTAATAAATCACCCTCGTCAATTTTTTTCCTTTATTCAAATTTTAACATAATTTCAATTAAAAATTTCAATTATTCACTTATTGTAACTGGCCGCTTGCGACGCGGTTTGAACGGCCGGCGAAGGCGCCGGCGTCGGCGTTTCGAGCGTTCGAGGCGCGATCGGAATCGCACCCAACGGCGGCGTCGGTGTCGCCGTCAGCGGCGTCAACGTTTCGATCAAACGCGGCGTTATTGGAGGCGTCGACGCCGCCGCCGGCGATTCGAGCGACGACGGCGTTGGCGTCCGCGGCGCCGTCGCAATAATTAACGGCGGTAAGGGCGGCGGCGGTATGCTAAATAATGTTGGTTTCGTTTCAAATTCGAGCGACGGCGATTCGCTCATCAACGGCGTTGGCGTCCGCGCCGCCGTCGCCAATGGCAGCGGCGGCGGTACGCTAAACAACGTCGGTTTCGTTTCATATTCGGGCGACGTTGATCCGCTGCTCAACTGCGTCGGCGTCCGCGAAGCCGTCGTTATCGACGGCGGCGGCACATTAAATAACGGCGGCGGCATGCTAAACAGCGGCGGCGGCGGCACGCTAAAGAGCGTCGGTTTCATTCCCAACTCGAACGACGGCGATTCGCTCGCCACCGGCGTTGGCGTCCGCGTCGCCGCCGTCATTAGCGGCGGCGGCATGATCAATAGGGCCGGTTTTTGCTCAGTTTCGAACGACGGTAATTCGCACACTATGTCGCCCGTCGGTTCGTAAGCTTTTAGCGTCGGCGTCGTCATCGAAATAGACGGCGACGTCGCGGTCGCGATCGCCGCTGCCGTCGCCGAGGAAGTTGACGGCGGCGAGGCCGCGTCGCTGGAAGACGTAGAAGCATGCGCCCCGGCATCTTCATCCTGAATTATTGCGTGTGATTGTCAACATAAGTACGCAGGGCCGTATTTACGGGGGGAGGCGGGGGAGGTCGTCCTCCTTCGGCCAAAAAATTTTTTGAAAGGTAAGAATATGCACGGAAAGATGAAAAAATCGCATGCATGTGTCGTCAAAGCTTCAAATTTTCGGCGCTCTGCGCCACATGTGAATTATTTCCATAAGTTTGGCTCAAGCAAGACCAGACAATGACACTTTTTATAGCGTTTTGAGGAGGAAAAACATTTTTTTTAAAAGTGATAAATCCGGTTTTTACGAGCTATCCCACAAATTTCTCGAGATCATAGACCAATTTATGCTGGGTCCGCCCCCCCTCGGCCGGATCCTGGATACGGGCCTGCAAGTACGCATGCATGTAACGGGTTCGTTCCCCCCATCCTCCTAATCCCTAAGTCTGCAATTTTTGCCTTACCCAATTTCAGGCAAAGACTTTCGATTTTTGACTTTGCAGGTGCTTTTTTTGCCATTTTTAGACAAAATTTGAAGGTTCTTCGTCGAAAAATTTCGAGCCGTTATGCGTCTGCAAGTGCGCAAAAACAAGGGCAATTAAAGGATTTTCGAATCCGGGTATTTCTGTTCTCCATTTGCCATTTTTATTTTGAAAAAAGCCGTTTTACACACAAAACTTTCAAAAAGTCACCAACTCAGCATCTGAATACAAAATGAATTTTTGCCGAAATTCTGGAAAAGTATAAATTTTGCGTTACAATTTGTGCTTTGTCAATCTACTATGTTAAACAGGCCAGCATCCAACAGGACGACTGAACAGGAAGTAAGTAGAAAGTTGCAAACTTCGCAAGAAGAAATTACGGAAACTTAAGTTAGTTTAGCTTCAATCATTGTACGCTTTTACAGGACAAAGATTTGAAATGAAGACGGGCACATAAAAAGGTCCCTGAAGCCATCTTTGTACACACATGTACTACATATGTATAAAAAGACCTTTCGCTGAACAAAAATACGGCTGCCTTCCCATTTCAACGCTTTTTGGGAACAATATTTAACAGAAATCCCCAAAAAATTTCTTAGCTACCTAATTGATGACGAGTTCCACTGAACTTTGATGCGGCTGTCAGGCACGTATCTCTGGAAAATAGGGGGTTCGGATCTCCCCCCAAATTCAAGTTTTGGTCCCCGCAAAATAGAACGGCCAGTCACGTGCCTGGCGGCTGTATGCGAATTAATAGGGGAAAGCTGGGTTTAGGTCTATCCAGTGGCTCACGCGGTTTAAGTAGGCAACCGGAGCTGCAGAGAAACTTTTACTTTGGTAAGTATGAATAAAATATATGTATATAATGGGATTTTTCGTTGTTACTTCTTGTTCTAATATGCAGCTCTTCCAGTGGGGATCTCGGCAGAGCAGCCAAGGAAGTAATCAGCCGTAATTCGTCCGTAGACAATTTAACATCGTCATCTTCCGGTTCAAGTTTGACTACGACAGGGCCAACCGAAGGAGCTGTGTTGTTATTTGAGATCTTTTTTATCCGATCATCGAGTTCGCTCAAAACCGGCTGATCGAAAATACCCGTCCATGTATTACGCAATTTGCGAAGCGAATACTTGGTCTTTTCGTCGCTCTAAATAAATCTGTATTAGCTTGTATAAAAAATAAACAAAAAACCATGTGGCATGGCAAGCACAAATAAAATCTTCGGCGAATAATAAACGCAGTATTCCCAAATTTTTCATCAATAAATACATACATGGGCATGCGGGGGGGGGGGGGTTGAGGAAGGGGTTTTACTCCCCAGCTATAAAAAACTGATAGCTACGGCGAATAGCCATTTTGGGCGAAAAATATTACTTTATAGCCTTTTTTGGACTTCGAAAACTAGTTATATAGCCTTTTTTGAAATCAGAAGCATATCGTGTGAGTTCAGAAATGCTGATAGTTGTCTTTTCTGTGTTTAAAACGGATGTATAGCTATTTTTCCGATTCGATCAAAAAGGGCTAAATAGCTATACAGTGCTCGCCATGTAAGTTGACACACGATTATTGTAAGATTAATGCCAAATAATGCGCCGCCGCGCTTTGTCCATTATTCTGTATCAACTTGATCATACCGTTGATGCGGCGACGCAGACGGCATAGGGGCACAAGGTCAGGGTCGGCAGGGGGGGGGTGAAATTCAAAAAATCCAAAACAGTTAATTTAGCGCTCACGATTTTCTGCTGGTTTAACGATTAAAATGGTCGAAATCGCCTATAAACGTTTTTTCGTGGTAATATCGCATTTTAAAAATCATTTTAGTTCATTTTCATTGCATTATAACACTTTTAACGCTAAGAAATGCAAGGTTATCAATTTCGGGCGTTTAGAGTAAAAAGCACTTATAAGTACTAATCCAGCGGGAAAAATTTTGACAATTTTACTGTTGTTTACCTCAAAAATGATGCAAAAAACGTTCCGTCAGCTAAAAATCGCCGGACAGTATCTGTCCGGCTGACCTTCACCCCTAGTGTGCATTTATGGCAGACGAAGCAATTAAGTTATTAAAAGCATCAAGAAAAACAAGCGCGCACGTGAATGCCATTCGACGCGCGCATGTTCCAACGCCATACACGTGCGCGCCTCGTTTTCTAGATGCTATTAATAGCTAAATTGCACCGTATGCGTCGCCGCATTAACGGCATGTTAGAGAATATTATCCTATAATAAAAAACAAGTTGATACAAAATAATACAAAACGCGGCGCTCGCGACGCATTATCAAACATTAATCTTACAATAATGGTGCGTCAGCTTTCATAGTGAGCACTGCATTTCTAATCCAAAAAAGCTATACAGCCTTGTTTGTGAGTTCGAAAAGACTATATATTTGTCACATAAGCCCAAAACTATAAGCGATATTATCGCTTTTTCCAAAGCACTTCAAAATTTTTGATTTTCAACCCCCTATGAAAGTTTGACCTTGCGCACCTTACATAGCTATGATTAAATAATTTTGCTTTCAACGTAACTAATTTTCAGAAAAGATGATAAAAATTGGAACAAGCTCCATAATTTTGTTTACAATTTTGATAAAGAAGCCTTTTTACTTTTGTCACCCAAAACAAGAAGTCTGACAGAAAGACTTACGATTAACGTGGTAAGCATACAAACATGATCTTGGGAAAGTGGATTTCACCCCCCTCTAGAATTTAGGATTTTTTTAAAGCTCTCGAACTTTTCTACAAAATTTGTAGAAAAGATGCTTTTTTAAGCGTTTTAGCTATCTATTTGCTGAAAAGTGTCAAATTTTCTGATGCTTCGCGCCATATACTCATGTTTTGACTATATTTTGTTCAATTCGTTCAATTTTTTAAAGTTTTTTCCAAATTTTTTGGTTTTATGCTCTAAAAAGATACAACATCGTCAAAAATGCCGTGAAAAAAAGATATGCTTGACGTGTACTTACCCACCATTTTTAGGTCCGAAAAGGGCACTTTAAAATTTCAACCCCCCAGAATTCCTATGCTTTGACTGTATTGTATAGTGGTAACTCTGGTATCCTAGTAAAACTTTAAGATTCTATACGAGAATGATCATCAGCCTTTGAATTGCGTTTTAAATCTCGAATTTAAATTAACAATCATAAATAATCAAAATGAAAAGGTCATATGTTCAAGCATACCGAATAAATACAAAGGATAACATATGCATGGTAAGACACCTAACCAGACGTATGCATAAATTAGAACGAGTGACCAAAAGAGTTAAATTTACCTGACCATATACGTGGGCGAAAAAAACGATGGGCAAATTCTTCGAGAAACACTCCTGTATCTCGTTTTACGACAATTTTTAACAATTGAATCTAATAAATAGACCATGGGAAGTTTGAAGCTTAGCGAAACTCTAAAAATTTATACTAATTAATTATGATAGCAGTCAAGGGAGTGTTAGAAGTTATAGAATAAATATTTACATTCAGATAAACTCATGCAAAAACATATATTACGCTCACTCTGAAAATTCGGTTTTCTACGATCTGAACAATTTTTTCGGCGTAACGTTGATTCTCATCAGCAAGCATAGTCAACATATTTATATGCGGTTTGCTATTAGTCGTAAGTTCGCTAAGTGAAGACTCATAGTCGCAGGCGATTTCGTACTCAGTCAGCGCAAAACCGGCCATTGCATCTTGCAATCAACCGCAAATACGAAAAAATTTATTCCTCAATAAAAGTAAGAATTTTAATTATAATGATAAGTAGATAACTATTCAACAATTTAAGAAAAACATTTCTCAACGGCGACCATACACATAACGACTTAAAATTTTTAATGGGGTCTCTGCAGTGATCGACCGGGCTCAAAAAACCGGGCCCGGGCTTTGCTGCCGGGCTTGGTACCGGGCCCGGGCCCGGGCTTATATACTAACAATATGCCTTGCTTCCAATATAATGTTATGCATAAGATACATATTTAGACCGATTTTACATTTGTTAATTGTCAAACGCAAGGCTTACTGCTGTATCAAGAAGATTTTTGAATTCTAAGCTCTGTTAATTATTCAATCTTTCTAAAAATAAATTAAGTAGTTAGCAAGGATTTTGGTAGCATTATTCAAGCAAGAACAAAGTTTTTAATACAATAGCGCGCAATTCCATTATTAAAATGCACGTGCAACTAAACACGGTTTGAAAAAGCACAAGGTATCATGTAGATATTTAAAGGAAATTGAGCATTAAATTTATGCATTCAGACATAACAGCGACTATGATATGGTCGGGATTTTTGGGAGGACGAAAAGGAAAAAGGGTTCGCCGAAATTAATTTGTCTGTTCTGTATGATTTAAGCGGTATAAATTGTGTTTAAAGAGCTAAAACGTCAAAATTTTCCGGCGCATGGCGCTGCTAGTTATTGTTCTTTCTTTTTGTAAAGCTTCAGCATTGCGTTTAATAGCCTAAATCAGGCAACATATCACAGAATATTAGTATTCACAGGCTACAAAATGTTAAGGACAGTAAAAGATTACTAAATTTCTTGGTGCTTTGCGCCTCTTATGATTTCCGAACTGTTTGTCAATTAAAAGACCGTAAATTCTACATGAAAAGGGTAAAAATTTCAAAAATTTCCGGCGTTTCGCGCTGATTAACATTTTTGTATTTCTGATTGTCAGAAACCCATAAATTAGCTAGGCTACACTACTAAAGGTCGAAAAACTCAGTTTTATTATAGGTACATAACGTTACTAACATTCAATGCAAAATTAGTCTTAAAAAATTTTTTTGTGTATGCCCCCCAAACCAAAATCCTGGCTACGCCTCTGATTGAAGCGTTGTATAGAAGATGAATGCACTTATGAAGTTGACAAGTATATGATAATGAGCAGGTGGGCAGAAGTAAGGCAAATGGATTTGAATAGAATCACAGGCTAGCAAATTCATAAGAAATACGGACAACAGCTGAAATAGTAAACGTGTTAAATATTAACGATAATTATTTGAGGCCCGGTTGAGGCCCGGTGGTTTTCAGCCGGGCCCGGGCCTGCTATGACCGGCCGGGCCCGGTCCGGGCCGGGTACCCGGTCGATCACTGGGTCTCTGGCCATTTTTTATGTAAAAAGGAAGTGAATGACGCCAATTTTTAGGCAAATATAGCAGAAAAAAAAACATTCAAAAATAGCCAAAAACGCAATTTTTCCCAAAATCGGAGAGGGTCACAAATTGACTGACTTTGGAGAGGATGGCGAGACGACTAACTTTAGCGTGGGGATCCCCATCCCCTCTTACGCGTATGACGATGACGTAAATATAAAATGTGACACTATTAAATAAAGCCTACTCTATTGTATGCATAAATGCAAGAGAAAATGAGAGAATTTGGCACTTATGCAATTGAGAAGCAGGAAATTTTCCGAAGAATTTCTATAACTCGGTCGATCGTAGACGCATCTATGCTGATTAAGGAAGGAGAGGACTGTCTATTTTTTATACTAATCTCGATACTTTATTAGTTGTTAAATAAGCTTAATATTTCTAATTATCCAATTTAGTGTGCTGAGTTCAGTAAGGAAGGATTTTGACTATAAAGTCGGCAAAAACTACTTCGAAAATTACAGCCATTTAAAAGTTGAATTTTCTCAAGATGTGGGCAAAAGAATAAAATCGGTAAACAATGGCACTCCTCCGAAATTTTAAAATAATTTTCGATAAGAGTTCAATGTGTTGAATTCGAACACATAAAACATTTTTTTGTGCTTGAAATTATTTGAAAAGTTTGGAAAGTTGCAGCCGTTTGAATTGACGATTTACCAATACGTTATAGCATGTGCGTCTAATGATCGGGCATGCAGCGTTTTAACAATGAGCTACGAAAACATGCGATTCTAATTAATGTTTCCCATTATTTATGAATTTAGTAATTAAATAAATTATAATAATAAATAAAACAAATAATAATAAATCCTTGAGTTAATTCAATCTCCAAAGAAATTTCACTTTTAAACGTTTACGACCGACGTATACAATTTTTTTTACTGTACTCAGAGTATCCGAATCTATCAGAAAATAAACTTAGTTTGAAAATTCGTGAGTAGCACATATTTGGCACAAATTCAAAAAAATTGGTATGCGCATTGCAGGATCTTATAGCGCTTTCAAACAACTGTATTATAACAGAAAAAACAAGGGTATCACTTGAAGCACGCATTACATAGTTGAAAAACCAGTCTATTGATATAAGTCATCCCGTGATGATGAAATAAACTTTCAGTAGAACCAGTGCTGATGAGAGCCTATGCTAAAAAATAATGGGCAAAGATGAGCATAATGGGTAAACTTTAGAACATGGTCTGGACGGAAAATTCGCATTTCATAAGCTAATTCAACTTGACGTGCATTAAGAATTTGTAAGGCTTCTCAAAAGAAAACGCGGGAAAAATTTTGATAATTTATGTTTAGGAAAAAGCAATTTTCACATCCATGTCGATAAAAATGCTGCAATCGACTCGGTGCGGCTTAAACGTCAATAACAAGTAGGCGTACATGTGAGAGGGGAGGATGGGGGGATCCCCCACCCAAAGTCGGACGTCCCCATTCCCCAAAGCCAGAAAAGTTTCAGACTTCCCCCATTTTTGGAAAAATTGAATTTTTGGCCGTTTCTAGGCGTTTTTGGCCAAACATTGGAGATCAATCACCCATCTCAAAAAGGGCCGGAACCAGTGTTTTTTTTGGTAAAAGGTCCGTTTGTACATGTACAAAGATGGTCCCCAAAAGTCTTTGTACATTTGTACATGCAAATTTTTGTGTACTTCAATATCGTACCGTAGCGATTTTAGTGTAGTTAAATTTAGTGTAAGGTTTTTTGACCTTTGGTAGTGTATTTTAGCTAATTTCTGGGTTTCTGACGCCAGAAATTACCAAAAATTGTCTCAAAACGGCGCTGAGCGCCGAAAAATTTGACATTTTTCCATTCTAAATTCAAATTCTGCCATTTTAAGGATATACATACAAGGACAAACAATTACACCTTTCAGCGCGAAGCGCCGAAAAATTCTTGGGGATTTTACACTTTTTTACAGTTTTTGTCTTCCGAAAAATCTTTGTACATGTACAAAGACGGTCCTGAAAAGTCTGTACATCGAGAAAAATCTTTGCCGAATACAAAAACCGTGGCCGGAAGTCCCCAAACTTCGAGCCGTTACATGTAGACAAGTAGGTTATAAAATTGAATCAATCGGGCGCAAAAGCGCTGAAGAATTTTGAAATTTTAGCTCTTCAGCACGCATTTTTGCGTTATATAAACTATCCAAATCCGTGCTGGAGATGAGGATTTTCAATCATAGTAAAGTTGTAGAGTAAGTTGTCGATAAAAATGCTGCAATCGGCGCGGCATGCTTAAATCATTTCTGATCCGCACCTGACAAGCAAGAGTCAGAGGGCCAGCTAACCCGCAGGGTCCAACCCGCACATGTCAGGGGTCTGTAAGACCCGGCCCGACCCGACTGGAAAGAACCCGAGAACTTAGAGCAGCTTATACAGAGCTATAGTGACCAGACAAACATCATAGACGGCCACAAAATTTGAACTTTTGTATTTTTGAGCGTCAAAGTAGTAGTTTTTTTCGAATTTTACACCCAAAAAAATTAGATGATTTTTTTTATTGAAATCATACCTACATTGGCGCTAAACTAAGAGAAATTTTTCTCATTTCTGACCGCTCTTGATGTCAACCTAAGCTTTATAGCGCTGGAAACTTTTGAAATTTTACTTCTCTAAAATGCATTTAAGCATTACTAAAATTTTTCGCCAGCCAAACCCATAAATTTTTTCCATTCCCCAAAATGTTGATTGCCAAATCGGGCATTGGTGTAGCTGGTTTACATATGTATTGAGATAGCCACGTTATAAGCACGTATACAGCAAGTAGTATTGGGTGAAAGCTGTCACTGGAGTGATTGACCGGGGCACCAGCCCTGGCCCCGGTCATTTTCAGCATCCCCCGGCCCCGGTTGGGGCAAGGTCAAAAAAATGGCCGGGGCCGGGGAAAAATTTAGTGTAATTCGTATTTTGTACAGGATGTGATACTGCCAGTTATTTATCAATGGGCAAGTATTAATTTTGAGAACTGTACCGATTCGACCATATGTACATATGTGTACATAGTCCTTGTTATATCTTTGCTACTGTGTATAAATGAGCTTTTACTGAATAAATGTTCAGGAAAATCTGCATGTTTTCGATTCCTTCACTTAATTTATTAAACCAAATGCTACTTTTATCTCATTTATTCGTACATGGCTAGTGGCTTAAAGATTTAGAGTTGACAAATACGTTTTATTTCTAGTTAGAAATTGTACGTTTTCAAAAAGACAATTTTTAAAACAAAAAACACTTACATTCAATTGAATGGGAACCGCCTGCTTTAAAACGCGTTTCTTGTGTAATAGTTATCAGGACGGAAGTTAATTGTAATCAAATATAAACTACGCTGTAGAATTGCGTTCGATCCAATAAACTATATACATATGTATGTCTCATTACATCCAATACCTATTCCGCCCAATCGTGCTACATCTCTGTGATTCCACTATAACGCGTTTCTTGGGTAATACTTATTGCAGCAGAAGTGAATAATAGGCGGAAGTAAACTACACTGCAGTTTTGCGACATGATAAGCTATATATTTCTAATTTATTACGTCCAATACCTATTCCGTCCAATCGCTACATCTTTGTGATTCCACTACTTATGTTGCTGGTTTTGTTAGTAACGATTATTACTTTTATTTTTCATATTTTTCATCCAAGCTTTCTCTTTTATATTCAAAGTCTTTGTTTCTTTATTTTAACTAGCTTGGAAAATTTATGCTCTGTTAGGCGTTGACTGTGTGCCATCATTTTTACTCGCTTCCAGATATGCACATTGAAAATTTTCTGGGGAGGGAGAGGGGGTGCAATCCAAATAAATCTTTTGACGTGCCTTTTTTACCGTAAAACGCTTTAAATGCGTTCAAAACGCGATTTTTAATCATTTCTGATAATGCTCTTCCTTTCTAAAACATAAAACACGATAAATTGACCAAAATATAGTCAGAAATAGACTACTTATTGACAATTCGCCAAAAATTGAGATTGACAATTTTGAGCCATTTTGACGCTAAAAACTCCTAAATCTAGACATTTCCTATGATTTTTCTGAAGTGTGAATTCTGGAAGGGTGAAAAATTTTTTTGCGTAGGGTAAAATTTTTTTTGGGGGAGGGGGTAAAAACCCCCAAGCCCCCATGATGATTTATGCTCGCTTCTATAAGTTAGCTCTCACTAGAATTTTCCATTCAGATTACATCAAATCGCAATTATATTCAGTTACTGGTTTTAGGATTTATAACAAATTTATTGTTGTTTGCTATATGAATGACTAGCAGCCAGGAATCCGTAGCTTTGGCAATCTTTTGAAATTGACCCTACAGATCAGACGACATGCGATGATTCAGACAATGAAACACTGGACTAAATCTGCTTCTTGTGACATAAATAGTAAGAAAACTTGATTTGAAAAGGCGCACCAAACTTTGCACTTGCCATTTACTACTGAATGGAACAGTTGCTCATTATTTCTCTTCCTATGCCCACCCTAAGTATGTGTCATGCAATAATATTTTCCTTGTTTGACCCCGGCCCCCGGCCGGGGATTTTTTTTTCAGCCCCAGTACCACCCCGGCCCCCGCCAAAAAAGTCACCCCGGTCGATCACTAGCTGCCACCACCGTTTTTTCCGCTTTTTGGTCTATTTGTCAACCAAAGTTTTGGGAAATGGTAAAAAATTTTTGGGCTTGGTTGGCATTTGTGGAAAATTTTTGTAATAATAAAAATGCGTTTTAGAGAGGTAAAACTTGAAAAAATTTTCGGATGTTCGCGCAAAATGGAGTTAATTCTTACTTTTTATCAATCTTTAAGCCGCTACTACAAAAATCGCAGCATTTTTATCGACAATCTGGTCTAGAATTTCACTACGATTGAAAATCCTTATCTTCTGCACGGACTTGGTTAGTTTTTGTAATGCAAAAAATGCGTTTTAGAGAGCTAAAATTTCGAAATTTTCTGCGCTTCGCTAGCCATTTAATAAATTAAAGTTTTAATTGTCAAAAGCGACTTCAGAATAGGCTAAAATGCTTTACTGAAGGAATGCAACTCAAGTTTCAACAGATATAACGTATACTGATCGTGATATTTCTCGTAGACACGAAATTTTTATACAAAAGTGCATCAGACACCGCTATTGCATGCGTACATAGGATTTTATACCTAAAAACATCGCTCTATTTTTAATGTTTTTAGACCTCCCAAAAAACGTGAAAAAAAGTCGGAAAAAGTGGAAAAAAATTTTGGGTCTGGTCTATGTCAACCAAATCACTGGGAAAAAAAACGGCGGCTGCCACCTAACTGGTTCGAACGGCAGTAATTATATGCAGTCAACTGCAGGTAATATAGCATACAATGTAAAATTATATGCAGTCAAAAACCAGCGGCCTAGACTGCAGGTAATATAGCACACAACGTAAAATTATATGCAGTCAAAAACCAGCAGCCTGGACTGCAGTTAATATAGCACACAACGTAAAATTATATGCAGTCAAAAACCAGCAACCTGGACTGCAGGTAATATAGCACACAATGAGCTATTATATGCAGTCAAGTTGAATGCATATTTATATGGGAAGCTGGCGCTTTGCTCAGCATTTTAACCTGTAGTAGATGGTTTTAGAAGGTACTTTTATTTTGGATGGTCTAGCAGATCTGCTTCCTCGCTAGGGAATGTTTTCTGCGCTGCATGGGTAGCAGCTTCAATAGCTATCCAGTCACCCAATAACGCATTTTGATTGGCCAGCGTAAGCTCTGGTCCTGCTTGTTAGATATTGAGTAACTGTTGCTGCTCTTCTCCTCATTTTGGGGAATTGTTTTACTGTAGTAGTCCAATAATTTACACAATCGTTGTTTAACCAGCTACAAAATTACATTTAAACGCAAGAAAAGGGCAAAAATGGCTAGAAATAACGTATGTAGACAGCATAGGTATGCACCTTGCTCTCCTCTGGTACGTACATATTTGCGAAGCATTTTATTTTTATTACAATAAAACAATTCCCCAAAATGAGGGACAACAACAGCTACAACCATGGGCATGCGCAGGGGTGGGCGGCCGCCCCCACCCTTAGCCCAAAAATAATTTTGAAAAGGTAAGGAAATACATGAAATTTGGCATCTTTTCACCGAAAAATCTGAAAATTTTTGGCGCAATTATTATTTTCGCTAATTTAGGCCCAGGCGCGGCCAAAAATGCAATTTTTTATAGCTTATTGAGAGAAAATACATTTTCTTTGTAAAACTTTGAATTTTATGAGCTTATTGGATAATGCACTTTCGGAAGCGTCAGAAAATGCACTTTATTTGGTGCCCCGGCAAAAAAAATCCCAAAATATAGGGTCACCAATTTTGGACCGCCCTCTTTCCGAAAAAAATCATGCGTACGCCCCTGGGAACAACTACTCAATATCTAATACGCAGGACCAGAGCTTACACTGGCCCATCAAAATGCGCTAATGGGTGACTAGGCAGCTATTGAAGCTGCTACCCATGCAGCGCAAAAAAACATTCTCTAGTGAGGAAGCAGATCTGCCAGACCATCTCAAATAAAAGTATCCTTCTGAAACCATCTACTACATGTTAAAATGCGAGCAAAGCGCCAGCTTTTGCAATTCTGCCTACGTATTTCTTTGATTCTACCATGGGTAAAAGAAATTGCGCTTCGAAAAATATCGATACCAGTTTAAGTGCCAGGTCACCATCACTTACGTCTAACTTTGCTGTATTAAATGCTGCAAATTAAAATTCTGCCAACTGTTATTTGCTACAAGATAGTCACTGATGACGATACTGCTTCATTATGTGATTTTTGTGAACACTGGGGTCATACTTCTTGCTTAAAAGTTGACGATCATGACTATGAAACTTATTCAAAGCCCCATTCCACTTTCTATTGTTTCCATTATAGACCGATTGTGAAAAAATATCTGCATATTGAACAACGTTTAGACAATTTTGCTACTCAGCTTGCTGACTTACAGAATAAAATTGATCGCCTTGAACGTTCACGAAATTGTTCTATTGATTATGATAAAAACGATTTGTCTGCATGATAAATGATGCGATTGAAAGGGATTCTAAAAAGTGCAATGCCATTTTATTCAATTTGCCTTTATCGAACAGTGTCGAGGACATAAATCAGGTAAAATCTCTAATCGACTCTCATTCTGACTGTCATGATCTAGTGTCATCCGATGTTATTCGCATCTTTTGTGATGGTCCCATTCACGATAATCGCATTCAATTTGTCAAAGTTTGCCTGACTTCGGCTCAGGCAAGGCATCGTTTTATCTCATTGATTAATAAGACAGTCCGTGTCCAATCCAAAGGCCCACTTTTGCGTCTACGTTGTCATCCTGACCTATCTTTTCTACAACAAAAACGGCAACGCGAACTGGTTTATGAGCTGAATGATCGCAAATCTCGAGGTGAACAAGGACTATACATTGATTTTTGTGCTGATTGCGTTAAATGTAAACCTAATGTAAATATTAATAGCCTGTGACTTGCTCATCAGGTATCCATGCCCCAAGATTATTTAAAATTTCAATGTTTTTATGCTAATGCTCAAAGTCTTTTGAACAAACTTAGCAACTTACATTTTTTGCTGAATGAAGAAAGTTTTGATGCTCTATTTTTTTCTGAAACATGGTTCCATATTGATATTTCCGATGGATTATTGTGCCTTGGCAAAAATTATCGCATTTTCCTCTGTGATCAAAATGGTAAACATGGTGGGGGTGTAGCTTCATTTCTTAAAACTTCTTTTAATGCTGGTTTACCGACCCCTGATTTTGATCTAGCTTATGCTGAAATTTTATGTAGATGTATTGAATGGGCTTGTTCTGTTCCTTTCCCTTTGTAATCTTAGATTTTAATTTGCCAAAAATCAATTGGTGGATAAGTTCGGTTCCTACTGATAATCTTAATACCCCATTTTTGACACACTTTTGGGCACTGGTTTACATCAATTAATAACAGAAAATACTCATGATAATAATATATTAGATCTTCTCTTTGCATCTGATCAAATTTCTAACGTAAAAGTTGATATTCCTTTTTCTAATAGTGACCATAATTCAATTATATTTGGTTGTCTTTTGATGCCAGTCCGAAATCCTAGATCATCTTTTTTAACTTTCGTAAGCTGATTTTAATGCGTTAGGTCTAGCACTGTCTCAGATTTCTTTGCCTGATCTTTTTCATACCTGTTCTAATGTAAATGATATCTATAATTTGTTTGTTGGAGTGCTTCACTCTTTAATTTATGCATTTGTCCCATTAAGTCACCCCAAGCCAATGAAACGTAAATATCCCAAACTAATTAAAAGAATGTTAACTAAAAAACGTATGCTTTGGAAGACACATAAACTTCATCACTCCACTGATACAAAAATCAAATATAAATCTTTTTGTAAAAAATTTGAATTTTGAAATTAAAAATTTCTCTGCTTCTGAAGAAATTAACCTTCTTTCTGACAAAAGTTTGAAATCATTTTATAAATTTGTCAATAATCGCTTGAATAATCATCGCTCTTTTCCACCCCTTTTTCATGACCACAAAATCGTTTCTGATCCTATAGAAAAAGTAAATTTGTTTGATAACTACTTTTCTTCTGCTTTTTTCTGTTGATAATAATCATCTTCCTTTTTTAGATTCGATGACTGGTTCTGCATTGCAAACTAGAGCTGTGCCGGGGCCGCCTTTTTTGCTGGGGCCGGGGCCGGGGCCTAGGCCCCGGTGCCGCGGCCGGGGCCGGGGCTTGGCCGGGGCCAATAATAGCGTGCTTTACCATGCTTATAGTACGACCCTGCCCTACCCCTTATATGTACCTATGCATATATTCTTGCTTGTAGATATACACGTCAAGCGTTAATATTTGTTGGGATTACAAGATATAACAGAACATGGGCATCGGAGGATCTAAACCCCAGAATTCACTTTCTCCCCCCCAAAAGAATCCAGCTAGACCCCCCAGCAATTGAGTTTTTCAGAATTTTTTCTGTTTTTCTGTCGTTTTTTGATGCTAATGGATAGCTCTCATTGAGAAACACTTGAGAAAATGGTGTTTTTTTCGCTCTACCATATATTATCAGGCACTTTTTGACTTTGAAAAATTTTGGACCCCCTAGAATTTTCGGGCTGCCCATGTATGGATTTAACTCCTCTGACTTGGATGCGTTTCTCAATGTGCTTTACTTTGCACATTTTTTAGGCTTATTATTCTATTTGTTCTGATAGACGTAGCTGTCTGCTACCAAGCAAGCTGGAAATGCTCGTCTATATGAATTGCAATTTAAAATATGTCAATTTTGATTATTAACTACGAAATTTTCATCAATCTGACATAGTGAAATAAAGATTTGAATTAGCAAGATCTGTGGTTTGCTTGAAATTGAGTTTGAAGGTAAATCTGCCCAAAACATTATCAATTTTCTACATTATAATCAACTCTAACATTGGCCCCGGCCCCGGTGCGAGGGGCCAGCTAACCCCGGCCCGGGGCCGGGAGCCTAGGCCCGAGCGCGGGGCAGGGCACTGGCCCGGCACAGCTCTATTGCATTGCAAACCATTCATATTTTGATGCTTGGAACGTGCAACTGGTTTTAAATCAAATAAAAGGTTCTTTTTCTATTGGTCCCGATCGACTCTGTCATTTTTTCTTGAAAAAACTTTCAAATTATCTTGCTGAGCCTTTAGCTAGTATCTTTAATGTTTCATTTTTAACTAGCACTATCCCCAATTTATGGAAATTGGCTAATGTAACCCCAGTCTTTAAAAAAGGTGACGCAGCTTTAGTGAGAAATTACAGGCCGATTTCTATTTGCTGCTCATCAAGTAAAATCATGGAAAATTTGATAAATTCGAAAATTGTCGATCTTTTCACTACAAAAAGACTCTTATCTCCTTCTCAGTTAGGTTTACTAAAATCAAAGTATTGTGAATTACAACTACTTAAATGTAAACACAGTTGGACGGTATCTTTGAGTAATAGAACTCCTGTCGATGTTGCTTACATCGACTTTTCTAAAGCTTTTGATAAAATTCTCTTTTCTAAGCTTTTATATAAGCTCTCTAAATATGGAATAGAAGGTCTACTTTTTAATTGGCTCAAATCCTTTTTGCATGGTCGATTTCAGCATGTTTGTATTTACAGAGTTTTTTCTGACTTCATGCCTGTTGGCAGTGGTGTCCCCCAAGGTAGTTGTATTAGTCCAACTTTATTCTTAATCCATGTAAATGACCTATGTAACTTGATTAAATACACTAAAATTTACCTCTTTGCCAATGATGTCAAAATCTTTGGTCCATGTTATGTTCTGATAATCATTTATTACAAAAAGATCTGGACAATATTTATATTTGGTCTATAACTTGGCAACTTCCTGTTGCTTCGGAAAAATGCGCAGTTTTACATCTTGGTAAAAATAATCCAAAAAAGCACTTATTCTTTGAATAATATAAATATTCCAAATGATATTAGTTCCGTTCGTGATCTGGGTGTTTATATTTCCCACAATCTCAATTGTAAGGAACATTTAAAAGAAAGAAAGAAATAGTTTATTGCGACAGAGACGGAATTAAAACAATACTAATTTGGTCAAATTAAAAAAACAAAGAACCAGAGTAAATACACTGAAATATCAGTCAATGCAATGAAATATATTATCAAAAACCTGTGCAAGGACTATAAAGGCGGTTTGCACTTACTTATAGTCTAAGGTAAAACTAATTTTCTCTAAACGACTGCTGAAGGAGGGAAAGTTCGGGGCATTTACAACTTCTATTGGCAAATTATTCCAAAGAGGAGGGAGTCTATTTGCAAAACAATACAATTTCAAATTTAAGCGAGATTTAGGTATTTTTAGCTTTACCGAGTTAACTGATCGAGTGATGCCATTACACACCGTAAACAACTCGTTAAAATCGATGTCTATAAGACCATGGTAAATTTTATAGGCCATCGATAGATCATGACGGACTCGACGTAACTGAAGTGAGTCTAATTTGAGAAAATCTAATGGTTCACTATAGCTCAAGTTGGGAAAAATTTAAGACCCTTCTAGTAAAGTACCTTTGAACTCTCTCAATACTTCTCACGTCTTGCTTTTTGTGTGGTGACCAAATAACCGTGCAATATTCTAGTAAAGGTCGGATATACGTTTTATAAGCCATAATTAGCAGTTCAGCATCTTTAGCCTTAAATGCTCGACAAATCAATGACATCCTAAAATATGCACTTGTGTGCGGCGAAAAATCCATATATTCGTTCAAAAGAATACCTAAATCTTTTACTTCGTTGTTTTCCAAAATATCCTCCATTCCAATCGAGTATTTTGCTTGGGATTTTTATGACTGAAATGCAAAACGGAGCACTTAGCCAAAAGATAAAGGTAATTGCCACTTTTCAGACCACTCATGGATATTCAGTAACAAATTGTTCAACAAATCTGCTTGTTCTGTTACGGAAAACATTTTTACATCATCCATGCAAATAGGTACATTTTCAACAATACACAAAGCTTTTCTTTCATCGTGATAAAGATGTTTTAGTTAGGGCCTATACTACTTATGTAAGACCTATGCTTGAGTACTGCTGTTTCTGTATGGAATCCATATTATGCAAATGATATAAATCGTCTTGAAAATGTTCAGCGTAAATTTACTAAATGTCTTTTTGGTTTTAATAGCAATTTATCCTATCTTGAACGCCTAAAGCTTCTTAACCTGCCTTCTTTTAGAACTTTGTCGTCTTCACATGTGTCTATGTCTCTGTATCAAATTATTAATGGTTTATCCTGTATTGATGCTAATGAATTTTTCATTTTTAGTCAAGGCACTACCCGATCAGTTAACAGTCAACAACAACAACCACTGTTTTTTTAGCATGGCGCAAATGGAGCAGGGTCTAGTGCTAAAGGAAAATTTTAAGCATTAGCGCAGTGCGCAAATGAAAAATTTCAGATTAGAAAAGATTAGAATTTAATGCAAAAAAGTAATAAGGATTCAAAAATGAATAGGTTGTGAACAAATTATTAATAAGATTATATAAAGGTCACATCTTTGATGTTTAGTTGCTATTAATAAATTTTTTTGCTGAATATTTTATTTTCAAAAGAACACGGGTCGCAATAAAAAAGTAAGGTGATCACAATTCAGCAATGGCACATTCTTCACCGATATTACAACGTCCGCGCTTCGCATTACTGATCCAAATTTTGTAAGCATCACTATAGTCAAATGCCCAAAGAACGCCAGTTCTTACGGAATGAACAAATTAATATCCATAGGTAAATATGCGCAAATCGTATGACATCTTCATTTCATTCAATAATAAGCATAGACATCCACTCACAATATTTTATTATTGCAACAATCAGGCAAACATAGAATAATCATGAGCGATTCACATAATAAGATTGGATGGCATAAATCACATAAACAGAACAACTTGTCAGTGTTCAACTGTGTGTTGTTAAGCATCTATCTATCGTTTTCAGTTCGCTAAGAAAAACTTCCTGCGCAAACGCTTATCAGCACCCATTAGCGGCTGCTGCAAAATGGGGTGGCGCTAGAAAAAATCCCTGACAACAACAACTAAGATTTTACTGCAAAACGTACAAGACATGGTAAAAATAAAGACACAGCGTACGATACAAAGATATGATAAAATGACATATGACTGAAACGTCAGCAACGGGACACGCAGTCACGAAAGTGAAAACTTACGCCTGCCCCTTCAGATGAACAGAAAAATCAAAAGCATTGAGTTTGCGTTTAAAAATTTCTAAGCTAGGTGAATTTACAACATCAACTGGAAGTGAATTCCACAGATTCACATATGTATGACTGAAATAATACTTGAGAATATCTGAACAAGCTACTGGAACAGTCAGTTTAAGGTTATTGACAGAGCGAGTATAGTTGCGATTAAAAGCGAAAAACTCGTCACAGAGAATGTGTGATTTTCCATTAATAATCTGATAATAAAAGGATAAAGCAAAACGAATACGGTGTACGAATACGGTGTACGAATATGGTGTACGAATACGGTGTACGAATACGGTGTACGAATACGGTGTACGAATACGGTGTATTTCAAGACGTTCTAACGACAGACTTTTTAAACGATCATTATATATACTCAATGCTTTTGATTTTTCTGTTCATCTGAAGGGGCACGCTTAAGTTTTCACTTTCATGACTGCGTGTCCTGTTGCTGACATTTTAGACATATGTCGTTTTATCATATCTTGGTATCGTATGCTGTGTCTTTATTTTTACCATGTCTTGTACGTTTTGCAATAAATCTTGTTTGTTTGTTTGTTTGTTTGACAAACCACTGTTAAAACCAAGAATACAACGGGTAAACTTGTGCTGAACTCGCTACGATACGATCAGTATCTCAAATACAATAAGGACTCCAAATGGTACAGCAGTACTCTAAAAGCGGACGAACATATACAACAAAACCACGAGACAAAATTTTATGATCACGAGAGAAGAATAACTTCAGTATCAGACTGGATCGCTGAGAAGCTTTTCTAATCACTTCATGATAGTGCTGCTAAAATTTCAAATTTTGAGACATTAGAACACCTAAATCACGGACACAGTCAGAATCAGGAGGTAAAAGTTGATTTCCAATAAAATATTGATGTTTGGGATTTTTATAACCCATGTACAAAACTGAGCATAAACTTACGTTACCAGTTGTTTGTTCCAATGCTCACCTCAACGATTTTTTGCAAAGATACCAAAAAATCTGGAACTCCTTACCTGATCAAATAGTCTCTTCTCCCAAAATCCGTTTGTTCAAAAAAGAGCTCCTAAACATTGATTTTACAAATTTATTGTTGGGGTGGGGCATACCTAGTTGTATCACTTCTGTGATCTTTGTATGTCCTTTTGTTCAGTCACTATTTTATCATGTATTTGCGTTTTATCAAATTTCATGTATTTTTCTGACAATAAACACTTTCTTGTCATGTTCTTGTCATATAATATCACATTGTGTGCTATATTACCTGCAGTCCAGGCCGATGCTTTTTTACTGCATATAATTTTACGTTGTGTGCTATACTACCTGCACTCTAGGTCGCCGGTTTTGACTGCATGTAATTTTACAATGTATGCTATATTAACTGCAGTCAGGGATGGAAAAAACCCAAATTTGAAAATTTCGAATTTTTGGGTTTTTGGGTTTTTTTGGTTTTAAGGGTTTTTTATGGGTTTTTTTATAAAAATTCTAGCTTGTGCAATAGATAGTAGCTGAGAATACTTCAACAGCTTCAAGACACAAAACAAAACAAGTAAACAACAACTTTATTCAGCTAATACACAAAATTCAACAACAAAATTGGTCATTCACAAGCACAATCCATGCCACATACCTATACATATGCATCTGTCTCTTGAATACAGTCAAATGTTTAAGAACAATATTAGAATATTAAGGTACTAGAGATCTGGCTCTACTCCGTAGCAGCTAAGTTAAATGAATGAAAAATCGGGCAGGAGTAGTATTTTTGGAAGTTCACCATTTCGCAAATTTTCACAAGTTTTGCTTGTCTGCTGTGTGAAGAGAATGAAAAATTGGGCAGAGCAATTTTTAAAATGCATAATATTGAAATTTCTTCATAAATTCTGCTCTGCTTCAAGGAAAAAAACAAAAAATTTGCCATATCAGTAGAAAAATCAGAGTAACTTAAGAATATGGTACTTTCAGAATACTTACAAATAAACATTAGAAGAGCGGATTTTTTTGCTCAGTACTTAGAACATGTTGAATGAAAGCGCGGGAAAAAAATTTCATCCGTCTATGATCAATATTACAAAAGCTATGGGTTTCTTTAATTAGCCTCTTCTCGAACTAAGCAAGCATCTTCTCGACCTAACTATTTGAGGATTCAAACAGCTGAATGCAGAATCACACGTAGATACCCAAATTATGTCGACCTAAGCATCTATACATCGACCTGAGCATCTATACATCGACCTGAGCATCTATACATCGACCTGAGCATCTATACATCGACCTAAGCATCTATACATCGACCTAAGCATCTATATATCGACCTAAGCATCTATACATCGATCTGAGCATCTATACATCGACCTAAGCATCTATACATCGACCTGAGCGGGAGAGACCTCGACCTAAGCAGCTTGAAACACCTTTTCAGATATACTAAGCCTAAGCCTGAGTCAGAGTAAAACCCGAAAAACATGGAAAAATATGAAAACTTTTTTAAGTTTTTAAAATTTCAAACAGCTTTTCGCGCCTTTTTTCTTTTTTCTTCTTCATTCCTATGCTTCCTTCCGTAATTTCAGCCCATATTATTTATTTCTGACAAATGTGTAAGTCCTTGGATCGAGCCGTTTAATCGTCCCACCCATGACTCAAATCGAGAGTCGCCTGCAACTTTGCAAGTATGGCTCAGATTGGAATTTTTTTCTAATATGGTTTTGTCTCCGATTCTCCTAAAACTACTTTTTTCTGATAGATTCGAGTACGCTGAGTCCAGAAATGAAAAGCGTTTGGGGGGCTGACGAATATTTGTGGCGATAGAGCCCTTCAAACTTGCAAAAAACGTGTTTATTTCAATGTTCTAAGGGCTCTATCTCCACGAATATTCGTCAACCGCCTAAACGCTTTGTTTTTCTGGACTCAGCGTCCTCGAATCTATCAGAAAAAATTGTTTTTAGGAGAATCGGTGACAAAAAATTTTTTGAAAAAAAAATTATGCAAAAAAAATTATGCTAAACCCAATTTTTAATTTCTACATTACAGTTCTGACGTTAACAAAGCCGAAGCAGGGTGTAATCGATTCATCACGGTTATTATTTTAGACTTGCCGTGCATATCAAATTGGTGCCAGCTGATGGTCTAAGCCTAAGGCACAATTGGGGCAAAAATTGCTCCGCTCGCTTCGCTCGCTCCGCAATTTTCGCCCCAATTGTCTCAGGCTTAGACCATCAGCTGGCACCAATGTGAATACACTTTCTAAGCCTAAGCCTAAGATGTTCGTATAAGCAAGCTGGTGAGTTGTGGGCAAGTATCTATTTGCCAAAAATTTAGCTCGCATGGATCTAATCACCAAATTTTATCTAATATGGTTTTTTCTCAATTTTCCCGATAACAGTGTTTTTACGCTTTTTTAACGTCAGAACTGTAATGTAGAAATGTTAAAAATGGGGTTTAGCATAATTTTTTTGCATAATTTTTTTATTCAAAAAATTTTTTTGTCACCGATTCTCCTAAAAATAATTTTTCTGATAGATTCGACAACGCTGAGTCCAGAAAACAAAAGCGTTTAGGGGGCTGACGAATATTTGTGGAGATGGAGCCCTAAGAACATCGAAATAATCACGTTTTTTGCAAGTTTGAAGGGCTCTATCTCCACAAATATCCGTCAGCCCCCTTAACGCTTTTCATTTCTGGACTCAGCGTCCTCGAATCTATCAGAAAAAATTATTTTTAGGAAAATCGGAGACAAAACCATATTAGAAACTTTAGCCCTCAGATTTTCACCAAATTTTTTTTCCGCGCTTCAATTTATCATGTTCTATCATTTTGGCAAAAAAAATTTTGGCATTCCGTATTCGTTTTGCAACTATTCAAAAAGTACCATATTCTTAAGTTTAGCCGAAAAATCCATGCCACATTGCCACATAGCCTTTATTGGGCGGCTTTTCTCATTTGAAAAGTATATACTATAGGAGAAAAACAGCAACAGGAAGGAGGAGAGGATGAGAATGGATGGACACTTAACCTCGTGCATCGCATCGCAAGCAATTGTAAAAGGAACAACCATGATACAAAAAACATTGACAATACACAGTATTTGAATGAATGAATGAATGAATGAAATAATTTATTACTGAAACGCGACAATTACGAAAGATGTAAAAGAGTAATAAAACGTACGGTCAAAAGAATAAAAGCGTACAGCAAAAGGCGACGAGCGAGTCATGAAAATGACGATTTAAGCCCGCCCTATAATAAATTTGGATAAGTCGACATCAATTAATCTAGATTTGAATATATTCAAGTTAGGGGAAGAGACTACAAAATCAGGTAGGTGATTCCAAACAGAGATATACTTATAGAAAAAGTCAAATTTTTGTAAATTAGAACGGACAAGAGGAACAACTAGCTTGAAACGATTTGTGCAGCGAGTAGTATTTTGATTAAGCACAAAAAAATCTGTCATGCAAAGACAAGATTTTTGACTAATAATTTGATACATCATACATAAGCAAATATGAAGGCGACGTAATTCTAATCGACACAAGTTAAGTTGGTTAAGGCGTTCGTCGTAAGAAAGAGGGCTATGATATCCAACTATGTATTTAGTAAATTTACGCTGAAGAGCCTCCAGCCTGTTGATATCACTAATATAAGAGGGGTTCCATAAAGCACAGGAATATTCAAGGATCGGTCTGACGTAAACAATGAAGGCCTTTACGAGATTATTTTTATCACGCGAAAAGAAGGATTTTCTAATTAAGATAGATCTCAAGAAAGCTTTCTTGATAATACTGTTGTAATGTTCCTTAAATTTCAGGTTGTGCGAAATTAGCACTCCTAAATCGCGAACATAGACAGAATCGTTCGTAATAACTTGTGTATTGAGTGTATATGACAATTTAGGATTATTTTTGCCCAAATATAGGGCTGTGCATTTAGAATATGATATTGGTAAACAATTTCTGGTGGCCCAAATGGAAATTCTATCTAAATCGGTCTGAAGTGTTTGATAATTGCAGGAAAGATTGAATATTTTTAAGTCATCCGCGAACATAAAAGTCGAACTTAACAAGTTATCAAAGATATCATTTATAAAAATCAAAAACAACGTAGGTCCAAGAATGGACCCTTGAATAACTCCACTTGTAACAGCAGCGTAATCTGAAAAACACTGATTAACGCGAACACACTGAATACGATTAGATAGAAAAGCTTTTAACCAATTAAACAGGTGTTGTTGAATACCGTAACTAGTTAATTTAACAAGAAGTTTAGATATGTCGACTTTGTCAAAAGCTTTAGCAAAGTCTATATAAATAATATCAACGGTTTCTTTACATTCCAGTGATTTAACCCAAGAATGTTTACAATTTAATAGTTGCAATTCGCAAGATTTATGTTTTTGGAAACCATATTGAAAAGGTGATATTAACTCATTTGTAGATAAATAAATTGATAGTTGAGTATTAATAATACTTTCCATTATCTTACAAGTTGAGCAACATAAAGAAACAGGACGATAATTTTCAGTTAATGAGGGGTCACCCTTTTTAATTATAGGTACAACGTAAGCCTCCCTCCAAATGTCTGGGATATCACCTGATAAAAAAGAAACAGTAAAAATACTGATAAGGGGTTTAAGAAGATAATAAGCTAATTTTTTAACAAAAAAGTTACTTAAACCATCAGGCGCTATCGAAGTCGAGTTTTTCATCTTAGCAATCGCCCGTGAGACATTATTTTCGTCAAAGACGATGTTTGAAATAGAAAAATCGCCCCGCTTCTGAAAAACAAAAGAATCGTTAGTATCATCATTGGTAAATACGGAAGAGAAGTAATGATTGAACATATTAGTTTTACAATGAAGATCAGTTACTACATTATTGTCAGTGGAAGTAATAGGTGGAATGCTTCGAGAATTATTTAAACGATTATTTACAAATCTAAAAAAGGATTTCAGATCGTTATGTTGCAATAAATTACTTTCCTGTAAACAAAAATGATTATGAATTTCTTTGCGTAACATTTTACAATGATTACGATACCTTTGTTTGCATATAATTGTACGATATTTTTTGTATTTTTGCCATAAAAGCCGTTTTTTGGCAAATAATTTTCGTAAAACTTTAGGGTATGAAAATTTGGAGGGCTTTGCTTTAACTTTAGGAACAAAAGTAAAAATAAGAGGCCTTAAGACATTTAAAAATACATTATACATGTCGTTAACATTTAAACAAGTAGAAAAAAGATCAGGCCAAGAAATAGTAGAAAGAAAGCTACCAATACTAAAGTAGTCTGCTTTTTGAAAATTAAAGTGAGATTCTACATAAGTAGTAGGTGGAGTTATCCGAGTTTCAAAAGATATAGAATTGTGGTCACTTGTGGAAAAGGAGGGTAGTACTTTAACATTAAAAACATTATTTGCTGCAAAAATAACATCAATGATATTTGTATCATGCGTTTGATCTAAAACTAATTGTGTTAATCCTGTAGACGAGAAACAGTCGTAAAACAATTCGTTAAGAGAATCGGATGTAAAGGTACCTAAGGTCCAATCAATTTTAGGTAAATTGAAATCCCCTAGGATAATTACGGGATAAGAGCAATTATTTACCCATTCTATCAAGTTACAGATTCTTAAAGCATGATTTAAATCGTAGTGAGGAGGTCTGTAAATAAGAAGAAATCTAATTCTATCCTGACCATGGAAAAAATCAATAATTAAAGAGTCAGATATACTCAGTTCGTTAGGAACTTTAACAAAGCGAGCACTAAAATGTGATTTTACAAAGACAATGACCCCGCCGCCTCGTTTATTTACTCGATCAGAGCGAAAAATTTGATAATTGTTTTGAGGACATAAAATGCTATCATGAATTACTTCATTTAACCATGTTTCACAACAGAAAATTAAGTCAAAATTGTCACTATCTAACAAATAATATAACTCCCCTAACTTGTTTACTAAACTTTGTGCATTGAATAAAAAACACCTAGCACTAATAAATTCAGAGGGCGACTTATCCTATACAGAACCGGAATCAACGCGAGCGAAAGATTGAGGAAAGGACGGTTTCGGAAAATTGGAACGAGCGCGTGACGCGTAAGTCGGCTTCTTTTTGACACAATCGGCAGCAAAGTCTATGAAAAGATCCGTTTCGCCCGAGTTTCGTCGTTCATTCAATTCAGCAAACAGCTCGCGCTGTCGCTTGCGCTGCATGTACGAAAGGTCTGGCCGAGCGCGCAATTTGGACCGACCATTAGATGGATTTGACGGGCGAATCACTTTGTTGACTAGTCCGATAAAACGACGTTGAGCACGTGGTGACGTGAGGCAAACCTTCAGGAATTGAGGTTTGCCCTGATGTTTGGGACCATCACGGAAAACTTGCGTAATATCAACAGATGACAAGTCGGATTCGTTGCTGAATTCATCAACCAAAGACTTTACAGAGTTCAAATCGTCATCTGAATCGGGTAAACCGAATAATACTGCATTTGACTTTTTGGATTCTCGCTCCAAACAGTCCTTGATTAACAAACCGATGTCGGACGTATGGGATGCATTTGCCTTCGATTCGTAGCGTTCTTCCAATAAATTTATTCGAGATTCTAATATGGAAAATTTGGTTGGTAAGGAGGCAATATTTTCAAATACAGGTTTGCAACAGCTGCAAACGAATGGGAATGAGAATGAAGCGTCCACATATTGTTTGCTATTAAAATAAGAAACGAGTGCTGGTGGTAAATTTAGGCATTCGGCATGAGCCCATTTGTGGCAAATATCGCACTGAATGGCCGAAATATGACTCTCAGTAACTAATAGCGAACAGATTATGCATGGGTAGGCGTCATTTTTAATAGGAGAATTTTGAAGCGTTAGATTTCCTGAATGCGATGGAGATTTTGATTGACGATCAATGGGCTTCTTTGACTGACTAGGTTTGCCCATGGTGGATGTAATTTACAAATATATATAATATATAATCGCAGCGATTGACCGGTCGATGTACTTTGAGAAGCGAATTCCATTACAAATAAATTCTTAACCTGTGGATAAAAAACCCAAAAAACCCAAAACCCAACGATATCTTGCACCCAAAAAACCCAAGTTCAAAAAACCCAGCCTTGCCAACCCTGCCTGCAGTTGACTGCATATAATTACTGCCGGTTCGAATTAAGTCAAGTCAAAAACAAATAGGTTAGGCAGTCTCGGATCGTTTCTGTAAATTCATGTGACTGTCAGTCCATGATACTAAGCCTAAGAGTAATAAGCAGGTAAACCAATGCAAAACATTGTGAATACTTTGCGTTCTTTATCAAAATGAACCAGCGCTAGTCGATTAGTTAAGGTTGCTTTGAAGCAAGAGGTTCACGTTTCGAATTTGGTTGGCTGCTACTTTCTTCCGCTTCATCGTATGCTGCGAACTGCATACATACGTCTTTACAATATGACTATCTTAATACGTAATGAGCCTACTACATGAATGCCGGCTAATAGATAAAAAAGCGGAAAAAATCGGTGCTCACTAGACCTTCGTTATTACAGTAATTCCATTTTACAGTTTGTCTAACACTAAATTATAATAAACCATGATTAAAGTCTTGCTAATCTATTTAATGTTAACAACTGTTCATGGAGTTTCCGTAAAACAAAAATTTGTAAACTATAATCTGCTTTATTGAAACATTGTGGATGGTTCACAATTCTTGAATCGATGCTAATCGATTACAAAGGCAGTTTTAAACTAAGCAATTAGGATACTGTGCAGTGTGCACAGCAATTAATAAGCACATAAAGTTTTACTATGTAAATAGTATTACAGTAAGCCGACTAGAAACCACTTTTGCTGCTGCTCAGCACGCACAAGTTTGATTTCCATGTACAAGGTTTCGTAAAATATCTATTGTCTGTATCATTTTGACTTTGCTTTTTTCGCGGAAACAAGTAAACTTTGTTTTTTGTGCCAAAATAATTTTAATCATATTCAAGATTAAAATCAATAACGCCTAATTTCGGCAAGTTTGAATACAATGCGCTTCATACCTCAGAAAGTACAATCGCAATCCATTATATAAACCTGGGCAATAAGCCAGAGAAGCTGCTAGGAGCGTTTCAAAAAAACGAGGCCGAAATTGAGCGTCCAATAGCTATAAAGGTAGTTTTATCGGAAAATTAGGTGGTCTTCATGGAATGTAATCTTCTGAAAATAAGCTAACTTCACTCCTTGTTGAATCAAAGAATTACGCCTGGTTTTATCGGCCCATTGAACAGTGACAATGGACGAAGAAAGCCATATGACAAGTATATGTACATACTCGAGCACTTATTTGCATAAGTCTATGGAGCAGCGTAAACAAATTAGATATTTATGTTAATTCAACGGAGGAAAAGAATTCTTGTGGGGGTGGGTGGGGCAGGGGTGCGACCAAAAAATTTTCTAACGTGCCTTTTTTTGGCTAAAATAGTAGTTAAGACATAAAAACATCATTTTTTGGCGATTTCTGGCTCTATCTTTCTAGCTATATAAAGACAGAGCAAATTCAAAAATTCAACTATGGTCTGTTTCACATAACTTCGTGCATAAATTCTAAGAATTTTTCGTCGACAGTAGGCCGAGGGTTATGATAGTTATATATCAGATCAATGCTATAATCGTAATCTGTCAGCTTATTGCCGTAGATATAGTTTTAAAATTTATGACCGAAGTTGTGTGAAACAGACTATAAATATAATCAAAAAATAAATATCGGAAAATATGACACTTTAGAGCGAGCAGATTTTTGAAAGCGCTTGAAACAGTACCTTTTATACGAATTTTTTGGAAAAATTGCGAATTGTAAGCTTGAAAAAATTTCAAAGGGGAGGTAAAAAATCCCCCCCCCCCCCCAAGTCGCAAGATTGTGTTTTATCAATGAGTGCAGATCGTCGAATCCATAAGTTATCCACTAAGTACCAAAATTTCAGACATGACCAGGCATAGGGTAAGCAGTCAATAATCGGACAAAATAATAAATGAGAAATGTTTTATTAGAATGAGGCAAAATGAGAGCACAAAATAAGTTTAAGTCTAAGTTTTCTTTGCAAGTGCTTGAAACTGATCAAAAAGTTTGAATTTATATAGTTTTAAAGCTATTTAACCATTTAAACCAGTTTTGAGGTCAATTTTTACTTATAAATGCTTTATGAATAACCCTCGTAAAGGCTGATCCCCACAGCGGCTATGTTCTGTATCTTAGATTGTTTTGGTACTATTACTGACTATAAAGTCCCAAAAAATTTAAGCGAAGCATCCATTTTCCGAAGCGATGTTATAAAAACGCATTACTTAACGCAACTTCAACATTTTTAGCATAAATTTTAGACCAGTGTGTCATTTATTAATTATTGATTATTATAATTTAAATTGCGAAAAATTTTGAGCCAACTCATTCTTGTCCAAAAGCTGTCAGTTACGGAATCGACGGCTGTCGAGTCCCATTCTTCTCGAATTTTGAGCGATCACGATGGCAAAAAACCATTGTCTGCCATGATAACCAAATAAAGTAAAAAAATTCCGCGCTTGCCTGCATCATGCCAATCAAGCCAGTGAGCTCAGCCTTCAAAACCAGGAAAAATTCATGGTTTATTAGTATTGGGCATTCAAATTAAAAACTGAGAATTGAAAACGGAACTTGGGAATTCGGTAACGAGTATTTAGGAATTAATTGGTAATTATGAGGCTTAATTACGAAATTCAGGAATTAATTTGGAACCATGCTTGCCCTGTCAATTACAAAATTTGTATGCTGTAGGATATGAGAAATATGGTGCAAGTTTAAAATGCTTTTGTAGGTACTTAACATTTTTTCGAAAATCCTAAGGTTAAATGAAAACAACTGTAGAGAAATCGAAATTAATAAGTCGATGTACATATGTATATTGATGACAAAAGCAACTAAAATTGAAGCAGTAATCACCATATGTACAATGGGCAGCAAGAAAATTCTGGGGTGGTCAGGATGGATAAAATTATCAAAAATGTACTAAGAACAGAATCCTGGGAGGTTTACAGTAATCTGAGGGAATTTCAACTTCTAGGGGTGTGCGAAATCCCCACGCTCATGCGTGATAATCACTTGCATAACTAGTGATAAGCATATGGAATTTTAATATGCAAAAGGCAATACAGTTAGCTGCACAGAGACCAGTTGCTCGCTAGATGCTTAAAAATTGATTTTTAGACTCAAGATTTCGTAAAATAGACTGTTTCATCATTCCTAAGCTTATCCACTGAACAGTCTCACAATGACAGAGTGCCTTTAATCTGTAAGAATTAGCAAGTCTATATAGTCATTGCTACATAGAGTGTCCTTTAAAATTTTGTTTTACTGTTAAAAAGAATTGAATTTGAATGAAAGTGTGACTACAGGCTTGGCATGGCTGGCAGAACGAAGTAGCGAGAGCGCAATTTCTGAATCAGCTGTTGATCGACTGGTTTGTGATGGGCCGCTCCAAAAATACGATTCCAGACAGGTCAGTAGGTAATCTGGGGACCAACGATGTTTTGTTCAGGGTCTCGCCCGTTCCGTTGCACCATAATAGTCGCACTGTTTTTGGCATTTCTACGTTTAGTTGACATTGACAAGCGATCGTAAGCGTAGCCAGAATTTTCGCCAGGGAGGAGGAATCCCAAACACGTTTTTTTCATCTAAAAAATCGGTATAAGTGGGCGGGGCCGTTGAATAATGTGTTTTGGGCTTTTCACATTGTCTTGCGTTATTTAAGCAATGTAAAATTTTTTTTAATTTCGCACGTCTCTGACATAAAAGTGGTTGTAATGCGCGCGGAGCGCTAATGTTTTGTCTTTTTCTGCAGTAAGGCGATAGAAACTGCCGAAAGATTGAGAAAATCAGCGCGAAGCGCGAATTTTCCAAATTTATTTCGCGGAATAGCATCATGTACCTAACCATACAACAACAACAACAATTTATTCGCTAAGTCGAAAGAAAATATTAACATACATGGATAAGACGAAGGAACGAAAATGAAAATACATGAAAGACAAAACAAATTAAGTACCTATGACGAAGCAGGGTAAACGTAAAGGCAATAGGAAAAACTGCTCTTACTTACGCCCCTTTAAGAAATTTGGAAAGGTTTAATCTTTTAAGTTTAGTCAGAAAAACGTGTCTATTTGGAGCACTTACCTATTGCTCAGTTCCTAAACATGTCAAAATTTTCCCCAGAGGTGAATTCTCCCAGGCCTATGTAAAAAATGGCGATGGCGTACATGAGTAAAAGGTGGCAATGACGGTGGCCGTGGCCATGGCCATCGCCAATTGGTTAAAGGTGGCGAAGGCAGTGATTATTTTCAGCCAACTGCAGATACTTAGGGTAGAGTGAAATATTATTTGCAGTCAAAAGTTAGCGGCCTAGACTGCAAATAAGTTCTGACACAATGTAATATTATTTGCTGTCAAAAATCAGCGACGTAGACTGCAAATAATATCACACAGCTAAATATTATTGCAGTCAAAAACCATCGAGCTAGACTGCAAATAATTCAGTAGGTAAGTAAATTGTGTTATACTATTTAGACAAGAACAAGACAATAAAATGCTCATTGTCCAGAAAAATAGGCGAAATTTGATAAAACGCAAATACATGATAAAACAGCGACTGAACAAAAGGACATACAGATCACGGAAGTGATACAACTAGAGTATGCCCCAACAATAAAATTGTAAAATTAATGTTTAGGAGCTCTTTTTGCAATGGAACAGACAACTGGTAACTTAAGTTTACGACATTTTACAGATCGGGTTATGCCGGAACTAAAAATGAAAAATTCATTAGCATCAATACAAGATAAAGCGTTAATAATTTGATACATGAGACATGAATGAATGAATGAATGAAATAATTTATTACTGAAACACGACAATTACGAAAGATGTAAAAGAGTAGTAAAACGTACGGTCAAAAGAATAAAAGCGTACAGCAAAAGGCGATGAGCGAGTCATGAAAATGACGATTTAAGCCCGCCCTATAATAAATTTGGATAAGTCGACATCAATTAATCTAGATTTGAATATATTTTAGTTAGGGGAAGAGACTACAAAATCAGGTAGGTGATTCCAAACAGATATACTTATAGAAAAAGTCAAATTTTTGTAAATTAGAACGGACAAGAGGAACAACTAGCTTGAAACGATTTGTGCAGCGAGTAGTATTTTGATTAAGCACAAAAAAATCTGTCATGGAAAGACAAGATTTTTGACTAATAATTTGATACATCTTACATAAGCAAATATGAAGGCGATGTAATTCTAATCGACACAAGTTAAGTTGGTTAAGGCGTTCGTCGTAAGAAAGAGGGCTATGATATCCAACTATGTATTTAGTAAATTTATGCTGAAGAGCCTCCAGCCTGTTGATATCACTAATATAAGAGGGGTTCCATAAAGCACAGGAATATTTAAGGACCGGTCTGGCGTAAACAATGAAGGCCTTTACGAGATTACTTTTATCACGTGAAAAGAATGATTTTATAATTAAGATAGATCTCAAGAAAGCTTTCTTGATAATACTGTTGTAATTTTCCATAAATTTCAGGTTGTGCGAAATTAGCACTCTAAATCGCAAACATAGACAGAATCGTTCGTAATAACTTGTGTATTGAGTGTATATGACAATTTAGGATTATTTTTGCCCAAATATAGGACTGTGCATTTAGAATATGATATTGGTAAACAATTTCTGGTGGCCCAAATGGAAATTCTATCTAAATTGGTCTGAAGTGTTTGATAATTGCAGGAAAGATTGAATATTTTTAGGTCATCCGCGAACATAAAAGCCGAACGTGACAAGTAATCAAAGATATTATTTATAAAAATCAAAAACAGCGTAGGTCCAAGAATGGACCCTTGAATAACTCCACTTGTAACAGCGGCATAATCAGAAAAACACTGATTAACGCGAACACATTGAATATGATTAGATAGAAAAGCTTTTAACCAATTAAACAGGTGTTCTTGAATACCCTAACTAGTTAATTTAAAAAGAAGTTTAGATATGTCGACTTTGTCAAAAGCTTTAGCAAAGTCTATATAAATAATATCAACGGTTTCTTTACATTCCAGTGATTTAACCCAAGAATGTTTACAATTTAATAGTTGCAATTCGCAAGATTTATGTTTTTGGAAACCATATTGAAAAGGTGATACATATTAACTCATTAGTAGAGCTGCACGCTGGGTACCCGAACGGGTACCCGAGTACCAGGTATAACCGGGTACCGAAGTACCAGGTATACCCGGGTACCCGAGTAGAAAAATAATTTTACTACCCGGGTACCTGAGATCCCCTAATATAAAATGGAAAATTAGCACTGCAGTTATGCAATATGTGCTAAGAATTGAATTAGAAACCTAGAAACATATTGCTTCTGAAGTGCGACTGAATCACAATGTAAATGTGATTTTTAAAAACAGTATAAATAGATACAAAAGATATTTAAATCTGCATAAAGATGCCTAGATTACACAAAAATTGATTTTGGAGTGTTTATTTCCCCTATTTCCTTTATTTCTCCAAAATCAATTTTTGTGTAATCTAGGCATCTTTATGCGGATTTAAATATCTTTTGTATCTATTTATACTGTTTTTAAAAATTTTATGCAAAATAAGTCCTATTTAATAAATGTGATTTGATATAATCAACCGTAAAATGTTAAATAAGCGAGTCTGTTAATATTTCCTATTAACACAATATATCACGCATACGGTCTAGGCATATTCCATCATTCAGTGCTTTGGTTTACATTATTTTATTTGTGCCAAATTCTTCTTATTCTTCATTGTAAACAAATTCAAACAAGAAATTATCTCTTAGTGACACTTTTTTTTATAATGCATTCACTTCTGTGACCATTATATAAGTTTAAACTGCAACTTTTATTCACATCGTGCGCGTAACTGTTTTAGTTGGACCTGGTTCAAAGCCTATCGATGTTCCAAATGCAGTCAGCCATAGGCGTAGTAGAGGAGCATTGGGGGTACCTGCTCCCGAAATTTTCCATAAAATATTGTTGATTTTTTTGTTGCAATGATGTATGTCCAGAAAACTGAGTTCAAAAAGGCAAAAACGTCAGAATTTTCCGCGCCAAGTCATTATTATTTAAAGCTTGAATCAATTAAAATAATCCAGCACTCCACATCACTTTAGTAATTTAATGCACTATTTGTTCGTTGAATGAAACTGTGCATGCTTGTTGAGCATGATAGTAAAAGTGCGAAAATGATTGCGAACCAGTTTGTCTATTCTCTGCTTTGTTTGTCTTTTGTGTACCAGTTTGTCTATTCTTTGTTTCGTTTATCCTTCTTTACAAGGACACATAATCCTATTTTAATTGGAAGGAATGGCCAAATTTTCTTATGTTTTTGCACATTTCTTGTTCTATGAACTGCATTTTGTTAATTAGAAGGCCACAAATCGGCCTGAAAGCGGTAAGAACAAAATTTTCATGGATACATCTTTCTATATCTTATTGGCAGCGATCCGTTGCTGTGCTATGTACCTAGCAGAGGTCGAAAAAAGCATTTCAGATCAGTTTGTGCAATGTAGGAGTTCATCAATTTTAAGTGTTTTTTGGCTTGCTTCTGAACCGAGATTTGGCCGATTTTGCGAAAATTTTAACGTTACTATTTAACATTAAAATGTTTTTTTACAAGAGATTTTTACGGGACTCTGCCGGATCCTCGCCACCTCAGACGTCCCGCAGCCATAAAATCTCGTTGTACATGTGCAACGAGATTTTAGGGAGAACAAGCCAGGTAAAAGGGTTAGGAATTTCTAAAATTTCCGGCGTTTCGCGCAAGCATTAATTTGTCTGCTTTGTATGATTTAAGCGGTATAAATTGAGTTTAATGTGCAAAAACGTTAAAATGTTCCAGCGCGTTACTGTTCTTTCTTTTGTAAAGCTCCAGCATTGCGTTTAAATGCCAGAATCACTCAAAATATCTTCAGTCAAAGTTAATAATTCGCAGTTTTTCTTGTTAGAAACTTGAATAGTCAAAACTGTTTCGTAAAAATTTGATAATTTTCTGCTCTATCAGATTATTAGTATTCACAGAACTACAAACTGTTAAGGGTGGAAAAAATGACTAAATTTCTTGGCACTTTGCGCCACTTATGAATTCCGAACTGTTTTGTCAATAGAAAGGCCGTAAATTATACACAAAAATGTTTATGCCCCGAACCAAAATTCTGACTACGTCTCTGCAGTCAGCTCCATTTAGACTTAGACTTGTTTGTGAATAAATTTTCATTTCCGGTTGATTTCAAAATTGCTTTTCGTCAATGTGTTTTCCTGCTTCAAGTGTTTTAATGACACTATGAAGATACTAAAACCTGCTTCACAATTTTTGCTTTGAATTATGAAAATGACTTAAATTTCATTAAATGCATGCGAATTCTTCAGATTAAAGCCTTGATTCTATTTAATCTTGCATTAATTTTCAATAATTTCACTGCTTAAATATCACTTTGCCCTATACCTCACTGTCAACCGTAAATAAACAATGTTCACTGCATTCTCTTTTATCTCCGGGTATACCCAGGTAACCGGGTACCCAGATTACCCGGTTACCCGGGTAATGAAATAGCCAGTACCCAGGTAGTAAAATTCGCAAAGTGTGCAGCTCTACTCATTAGTAGATAAATAAATTGATAGTTGAGTATTAATAATACTTTCCATTATCTTACAAGTTGAGCAACATAAAGAAACAGGACGATAATTTTCAGTTAATGAGGGGTCACCCTTTTCAATTATAGGTACAACGTAAGCCTCCCCTCCAAATGTCTAGGATATCACCTGATAAAAAAGAAACAGTAAAAACTACTGATAAGGGGTTTTAAGAAGATAATAAGCTAATTTTTTAACAAAAACGTTACTCAAACCATCAGGCACTATCGAAGTCGAGTTTTCATCTTAGCAATCGCCCGTGAGACATTATTTTCGTCAAAGACGATATTTGAAATAGAAAAATCGCCCCGCTTCTGAAAAATAAAAGAATCGTTAATATCATCATTGGTAAATACGGAAGAGAAGTAATGATTAAACATATTAGTTTTACAATGAAGATCAGTTACTACATTATTGTCGGTGGAAGTAATAGGTGGAATGCTTCGAGAATTATTTAAACGATTATTTACAAATCTAAAGGATTTCAGATCGTTATGTTGCAATAAAATTACTTTCCTGCCAAGCAAAAATGATTATGAATTTCTTTGCGTAACATTTTACAGTGATTACGATACCTTTGTTTGCATATAATTGTACGATTTTTTTATATATTTTTCCATAAAAGCCGTTTTTTCTGTTTTTTTCCATCATTTTTTTCTTTTTCTTTTTTCCACATAGAATAGTTTAGAATAGTCCATTGGCTGAATTACATGGACCAGACATGTTACCAACAAATACCAATACAATAATGTGAAGAATTATCAAATGAACAATTTTAGGAAAGGAATTGTCAATAAATGCAACAAATAACCGAAATAAGTGAGTTGGTATGTAAGTAAAGCCAAGGCGTACAGGCAGTGCACTTACATACGCCCTTAGAAAATTCTAATAAGTTAAGCTTTGAAACCAAAACCCTAAACTGTTTAAAATTTCTGCAGTCAACAATACATTGTGGCAATGTATTCCAAATTCTAGCCACCCTGTTTGCAAAATCGTTCTTTCTACAATCCAAATGAGATTTTCTAATATACAACTTTATGTCGTTATTTGGCCTAGTGCCCCAGTCAGGTGCAGATTCGAAAAAAATCTGAAACAGAAAGTCAACTTGTCCCTTAATTTTCCTAAAAGCAAAAGTAAGGTCAAAATAGATACGTCGTGTTTTGAGTCTTTCAAGATCTAACAAATTCAATCTATTCGCTATAAGACAAATCCTGCTGTTGATGTCGCCAAAGTATTCGTTTTGTAAATTTACATTGAACATTTTCAATTTGGTTGATGCTCTTTTATCAGGTAAAGGATTCCACACCACTGTAGCTATACTCTAGTATCGGTCTTACATAAACTTTAAATGCTTTCACCATCAAATCAATATTTCTGGAAATAAAAGTTTTTTTGTATCAAAGAAGCAACTCTGGAAGCTTTGGATGCAATATTCACTACCAAAGAATGCTAGAAGGCAGGTCATTACTAACAAAAACTCCTAAATCATTGATAGAAGCTTCTGCATCAGCTAGATCTTTTATGAAAAAGGACATAGATGTTTTTAGGAGTTGCTATATCCCAAATACAAGGTTGCACATTTGTCATAACTTATTTGCAGTTGCCATATTTTCGGTCCAACTCCATGCAATGAATCAAGGTCTGCTTACAAAGGATCTGAATTCACGTGAAAAATTAAATATTTTTAAATCATCAGCAAACAGCATGATATTGCTATGTTGATACTATCGACCAGGTCGTTAATGTAAAACCAAAAAATGAAGTAGGCCCTAGCACACTTCCCTGGGGAACACCACTAATTACCGGAATAGGGGCTGAAAGAAAACCATTTATTTTCACCTTCTGTGACCTACCCATCAAAAAAGCTTTAACCCAGTTGAGCAAAGTACCCGAGACACACTAAAGATTCCAATTTCAATATTGAATTTGAATGAATTCAGAATCGAATGCCTTGCAAAAATCAATATAAACACGTCCAATGGAACATGATTGTCCAAAGTTTTTGTCCATAGGTTTCTGCACTTTAAAAGCTGAGATGTACAGGATTTGTTCTTCAGAAATCCAAATTGTTGCTGATTTATTAAATCACTCTTGTCAAAATAGTCCAGGATGGCATTATTGATTATTGATTCCATAACTTTACACAAAACACAACATAGAGATATCGGCCTATGAGCTTTCAACTGAGTGTGGATTGCCCTTTTTAAAAATTGGAATTACTGAAGCTTCTAACCACAAACGTGGAAGCATACCAGACATATGTGAAGACGAACAAAGTTTTAAAGAAGATAGGTTAAGAAGCTTTAGGACGTTCAAGATACGTGATAAATTGCAATGAAAAGCAAAGAGACATTTAGTAAATTTCGCTGAACATTTCTTTAGAATGTCATATCATCTGTCATATATAGATTCCATACACAGGCAGAATACTCAAGCATGGGTCTTACATAAGTAGTATAGGCTCTAACTAAAATATCTATATCACGAGAAAGAAAAGCTTTGTGTATTAGAAAACAACGAGAAACAGCTTTTTTAATTATGTGATTTAAATTTTCCTTGCAATTGAGTTGTGGGAAATATAAATACCCAGATCATGAACGGAACTATTGTCATTTGGAATATTTATATTATTCAAAGAACAAAGCTTTTTAGATTATCTTTACCAAGATGTAAAAGTGCACATTTTTCCGTAGCAGCAGGAAGGTGCTGAATTTATAGACCAAATATAAATATTGTCCAGATCTTTTTGTATTAAATGATTATCAGAACATGGACCAAAGATTTTGACATCATCGGCAAAGAGGTAAATCTTACTGTATCAAATCAACTTGCATGAGGTCATTTACATAAATTAAGAATAAAGTAGGAATAATACAACTACCTTGGGGGACACCACTGCCAACAGGCATGAAGTCAGAAAACCTTCGATAATACAAACACGCCGAAACCGACCATGTTAAAAGGAATTGAGCCAACCAAAGTAGACCTTTCATTCCATATTCAGGAGCTTATATAAAAGCTAAGATAAAGGGATTTTATCAAAAGCTTTCGAAAGCTTATATGTAAGCTACATTGACAGAAGTCCTATTGCTCAAAGATACCGTCAGCTGTGTTTACATTGTAAGTAGTTGTAATTCACAAGACTTAGATTTTGAAAACCAAATTGAGAAGAAGATAAGAGTTTGTTTGTAGTGAGAAAATCGATAATTTTGAGTTTATCAAACTTTCCATGACTTACTTGATGAGCAGCTAATAGAAATCGGTCTGTAATTACTCATTAAGGCTGTGTCTCCTTTTTGAAGACAGGAGTTGCATTGGCGATTTCCATAAATTATGGATAGTGCTAATTAAAGAAACATTAAAGATACTTGTTAAAGGCTCAGCAAGATAATTTGAAAGTTTTTCAAGGAAAAAATGACAGAGTCCATCAAGGACCAACAGAAAAGAGCCTTTTATTCGATTTTCAAACCAGTTGCACGTTCCAAACGTCAAAGTGAATGGTTTGCAATGCAGAACCTGTGCAATCTGACCATTTGACTGCAAATAATGTTACACTGTGCGCAATATTATTTGCAGTCTAGGCCGCTTCTTTTTGACTGCAAATAATATTACACGTAGTGCACAATATTATTTGCAGTCTAAGCCGTTGGTATCGACTGCAAATAATATTGACACTGCGCTTGAACTTATTTGCAGTCTGAGGTCGTTGGTTTTGGACTGCAAATAATAATACATTGTGTGCTATATCATTAACAGTTGACTGCAAATAATTACTGCCAGATGGCGAACTTGGCATTGGCCATGGCCATGGCTGTCGCCAAGTGGGTAATATAGTGGCAAGTTTGGTGATGGCGATGGCCTTTTTGACAAGATTTTATTGCTGGGGCATGCCTTGTTGTATCCTGGTCGCGTGATCTGTACGTCTTTTTGTTCAGTCGCTATTTTATCATGTATTTGTGTTTCACCACATTTCGAGTATTTTCTGAACAATCAATATTTTCTTGTCTTGTCTTGTCTCGTCAGTCTGTAGAACAACGTCAGGGCATTGCCAGAGGAGGGTCGCTGGGGATACAAGAGGCTACCCAGTGAGAGGGATACCCCTGAAATTTTGACCATTGGTCAGATCAATCTGTAGAACAATGTTGGGGCTTTGCTAGAGGTAGAGTCACTTAATGGAGGAGTAATTTGGTGGGGTAGGGGAGTGCCCAGTGAGGCACCTTAAATCTGGACAATCGCTTAGATCAGGCCTCTGACAATGCCCCAACGTTGTTCTACAGGCTGATCTGATCATGTTAAAAATTTCAGGTACCCTAGCAGGCACCCGGCCCCCAACCAGGGTGCCCCAAGTGCCCACAAAGCACTTTCTTCCTGGCAATGTCCCAACGTTGTTAGCACAGACTGATCTGATCATTTGTCAAAAATTCCAAGGCCATTGTCTTCACCAAGTTCGCCACCTCTTATCCCTTGGCGATGGCCATGACCATGGTCATCGCCAACTTGCTCATTTTTATCCACATGGCGATGGCCATCAAAGGCCATCACCTTGTTTTATCCACTTAATGATGGCCATTGCTATCTTTTGCCCACTTGGCAATAGCCATCGCCATTGCCATCACCACCTCTTGCTTATGCCCATTCCTCCCTCCTCTGGCGATGCAGTGCAAACAATATTCGCAATATTCTCTAAATGCAATGGATTTAGTTGCAGCAGTCCTAATAAGCACAGGCGGGCCCGTATCTGGGAGGATAGGGGTGGGCACGTGATCCCCCAAAATGAAACCTGAGAATGATTTTCCCCCTTTGCTTTTTAACTAAAAATCGCAAAAAATTTTTCGCTGAATTTCACAATTATAATTAGAATTTATTTAGTTCTTCTAAGTGCCTTGGTTTGAACTCCATTTTTAGTCTTTATACAACCTAATACGCATTTTGCACCTATGTCTACTGTTTTGCACAGGCTTTATGTAGAAAGTCATCGAGAGGTGTTTATCAAATCCTCACTATATTAAGGCATCTGGGCAGAGGCGTAGCCAGGATTTTGGTTCGGGGGGGGCATGAACAAAAATTTTTTTAGACCATTTCGCATTGCATGCCAGTACCGTTATGTATAGTGAAACTGAGTTGTTTGACCTTTAGTAAAGTAGCCTAGCTAATTTATGGGTTTCTGACGATCAAAAATACAAAAAGTGTAAAGCGGCGCCGAAATGCAGAAAATTTTTGTAATTTCTACCATTTTCATGTAGAATTTACGGCTTTTCTATTGAAGACTTCGGAAATCATAGAGTGGTGCAAAGTGCCAAGGAATTTAGTCATTTTTTTACCGCCCTTAACATTTTGTAGCTCTGTGAATGCTAATCGTCTGTCCTACAGAGCAGAAAATTATCAAATTTGTACAAAACGCTAATCGTCTGTCCGACAGAGCAGAAAATTATCAAATTTGTACAAAACAATTTTGCAACAGTTTAAACTTCTAACAAGAAAACTGCGAATTACTAACTTGGTCTGAAGATATTTTGAGTGATTCAGGCTTATAAAACACAATGCTGGAGCTTTGCAAACAGAAAAGAGCGGTGACTGGCGGCTATCGGCAAAATGAAATGTTGACGTTTTGAACTTTAAACTCAATTTATACCGCTTTAATCATACAAAACAGATGAATAAATGAAACTTCGGAAATTTTTATAACCTAACCCTTTTACCTGGCTTGTTCTCCCTAAAATCTCGTTGCACATGTACAACGAGATTTTGCGGTTACGAGGGGTCTGAGGTGGCGCGCTCAAGTGTTCCCAGTTGGTTTCAGGACAGAGTCCTGGAAAATTTTGTAAAAAAGAATTGTAATATTAAAAAGTAATATTAAAATTTTTGCAAAATCGGCCAAATCTCAGGTACTGAATCAAGCCCAAAAACACTTAAAATTGATGAACTACATTGCCATATTCTGAGCTTAAATGCGTTTTTCGACCTCTGCTAATTACATAGACCAGCAACGGGTCGCTGCCAATAAGATATAGAAAAATGTATCAATGAAAATTTTGTTCTTACCGTTTGTAGGCCCATTTGTGGCCTTCTTATTAACAAGATGCAGTTCAGAAAACAGGAAATGCGCAAAACACATAAGAAAATTTGGCCATTCCTTTCACTTAAAATAGGATTATGTCTCATGATAAAGAAATACAAGCAGAAGCGAAGAACTAGACAAACTGGTCACAAGAGAAACAAAGCAGAGAATAGAGAAACTGGTACATAATCATTTTCGCGGTTTTCTATCATGCTCAACAAGCATGCGTAGTTTCATTCAACGAACAAATAGTGCATTAAATTGCTGAAGTGATTTGAAGTGCTGGATTATTTTAGCTGATTCAAGCTTTTATATTCATTGGATCTATATAACAATAAATAATAATGACTCGGCGAGCAGCGCCGGAAAATTTTGACGTTTTTGCCTTTTTGAATTCAGTTTTCTGGACACACATTATTGCATTAGAAAAATCAACAATATTTCTGAAAAATTTTGGGGGGGGGCATGTGCCTTCAATGCCCCCCTGTTTACTGCATCTACGTAGCGAAATTTTGCAAAGTGTAGCAGCTGAAGTGGTCGTGAAATCCCCTTATGTTTTTAAAAAATTTTGGTCGTGCCTACCTCCCCAGAAACAAAATCCTGGATACGGACCTGAGCGTAAGCCTAAAAATAAAAAATAAAGCAGATTTATGGTAAGAGCGAAAGCTTTAATTTCCATAAAAACGATTTTCCAGAGAAAAATCTTAAAATTGGAAGTTTTCCGTTTTCTATTTTCCAGGCTTTACCTCTTCATTTTTCATTTTCTCTCGAATTTTACCTATTTTTTATCTTTCACTTCTGGATTTTACCTATACTATATATACATTTTCCATGTTTGAATTCTATCTAATTCCATTTTCTATTTGCATTTCGTTTCGGATTTTACTCTCATCCTCGCTCCTACCTGGGCACCTTGGCAATGGATTTTGGTTTTGAAGATACCGGGGTCCCTTTTAGTTGAGGTTGGTTGTTTGTTTGTTTGTTTGTTTGGCCAGTTGGTTAGTTGTTTGGTTGGCTAGGTGGTTGGTTGGGTAGGTGGTTGGTTGGCTAGTTGGCCAGGTTAGTTGGTTGGTTGGTCGGTTGGCTAGTTGGTTGGCCGGTTAGTTGTTTGGTTGGTTGGCTAGTTGGTTGGTTGTATCATTTTCTCACTTTTTTATTTTTGGATCAAAAAATTCTACCCCACCCCAATCAAAAACTGTTTTTTCTGGCGCCACCCAGCTGGGTTTCTGCAGGTACCTAAGTGCCTTCTGGCGCCACTTGGTGGCGCGGCATTGCCCACCTGTGTCCTCGCTCCTCCGCTTATTGTATCCTGCAATTCGGGCTAAGTTTATGTGCTGACAGCCTGACGTCATGATAAACCTACATACATAACTAAGCCTAATTCTGAAACATTCGTTCTTATAATTTTATACGTCGTGCCTCATCGTTTGTGAACAAGTTTTTAAATTGTAGATGGGAAAGTTACAGACCGCTCGGAAAACGAATACCAAGAAACTCGCTTTGTGTGCTGCAAATGTCCGTTGAAAGAAGGTAAATAATTAGTTGAGGATTAGACATGAACTCAGTTCAAAAGTATCTACTAATTTACTAATTAACATAAGGAATACCTAATTATTATAAGAATATTGCAAATTACACAATGGCTCGAAATATATCGGGATATTCTCTAGTGATCTGCAATACGTGTTGGAAATATGTACCAAAAGAAGGTGCGGAAAACGCAGCCTTAGCGCTTGAAAACCAGTGGTCAGTTAGTGAGATATTGAGCGTTTCTAGCGTATTTAGTGTTTTTACTGCACTTGCTTTTAGAACACAGATAGGTACGTAAATATATACGTAATTTGTTTTATACAAAAGTATTTATCCGGTTATGTTTGCCGTGTTAAAACTAATGTGCTAATCATCTTGCTCAATAATAATTGGATAAAGGAAACGCCTTTTTTCAAACACGCGTGCGATAAACCATACTCGAGCAGAAGTAGAGGCGGCCAAGGGAAGGGGCTGAAATTCAGGAATAGTTAGTCATACAGTAGATTATGGCCACTGCTTTTTGTACAAGATTTCTTTGTATATGTACGAGACGGTCCCTTAAAGTCCATTTTATTTTGTACATGTATATAATTTCTACTAGGGTACTATAATTTCGTGCAGTAGCACGGTATGTGCGGTAAACAGGGTGTCTCGACCCTTGTTAGTAGAATTTAGCTAGTTTATGAGTTCTTTCCTAGCGATGAAAAATACAAAAATTTATTGATGCGGCGAGAAGCGCCGGAAAATGTAGATATTTTTATGGTTTTCAGATAGAATCCTAGGCTTTCTGAAAGTAGGTTAAAAAATTGTCTTGCAGGCACTGCTTTTTCAGCGTCCCGCTAATGAAACTGGCCGCGCTGCTAATGAAAAATTTAGACCATTAGCGCAGCGCGCTAATGCAAAAAATTTGCATATTTTAAACATAAAATGAGTAAAAAATTAAAGTTGAAAGAAGCAAGAGACGAGTAAAGTAAAAACAAGGTAAAGGAGGTTCAAAAATTTATTTTCAATCACAAATTCTTGATCACAACTTGATACTCTATTATATGACGGAAGTATAAAATAGTACAGGTAAGCGATATTTAGCCATCTAAACTCGCTTTGTGTACATAATATCATAAAACATACGATTTATCATTGCGCTAATGAGGATTTCATGGCGCTAATGGCTTCCAGAACATCGTTAGCGGCTGCGCTCATGGGGATGGCGCTAAAAAAACACTGCTTGCAGGTATCTTTTATTTTCTCGAGTTAATGATAATGCCTGCTTTTCCAAAACCCTAAGGTAGGGGTAACGCCCCTCTCAACCCCCCTTTGCCCATGTGTGCGTGTGCGACACACCTTCCGAATAATACGTCCTTTTTAAAATGTTTGAATACTTTAGAAATGTTTTCGGAAGTAAATTTATTGACGTGCAGTTTTGTGTTTCATATTAAATTAGCATTCCACAAACTTGATGGATTTGTGTGATAAGGGAGCTTGTTGAGATTTTGGAATCCTCATACCTACGTAATTCATTTATACTGAAGGCAGCTACAATTTAGACGGTTAATCATGTTGGCTGCTTGCCAGAATAATGTATGTTCCTATCCGGTCAAGGTCAATCTGTATGATATGCACGTTAAATTTAAGGTTAAACGTTCTTTTTCCGTACCCTCTCTTTGACGCATACTTCTTATTAGTAGATTTTTTCATTTTCATTGCATCATTGAACAATGTTAATCGATGTATCTTAAAAGTTCATTTTTTTCCAATTTCAGGACATTTGCCGAAAATTATCCTCGAGGTCTAAGTGGTTCACTCCTCAGTGCCTGTTTCGGATGCTAGCTGAAGATAACTTAACTTTAGGCTTAATTATTGATCTAACCAACACGGATAGATACTATCATAGAGACGTAAGTTATGTGCAAAGATTTTTAAATTAATAATTCAAGTTCAAATTAAATTAAATTTTAATTAAAATCAAATTATATGTTTGTTCAATCGCCAAAAGAATCATAAAGTATCGTTTTGCCATAAGTAATAAGTTTTTTTGTATGTACCTTATCTAAATGCATAATATGTTATTGCAAGTTTGCCAGTCCAATTTTCCCGATTCAAGACTCGTCGATCAACAGAAAAAAACGTTCAGATAGAATTTAATCATTTGGAAAATGTAATTAATGCTTTTTCAGTTTCGCCGAATAAGTGGCATAGGTAAATATTTTTAAAATAAAATACTCATATTTTTTAAATGCAGATTGCTTGCTTATTTTTCTGATTCGAAATACGGGCCTGATGCATTTACCCGGTCAATAGATAATTACTGTATCCCAGAACCGATGACAAATCCAATTTGAAAAATTGGCTTTAGGCGTCATGATTGTATCCGAAAATTGCAATTCATTTGATAAATTCGGGGCAAAATAAAATTGCAAAATTTATAGGGCGTATTTCGTGCTAATTTGCATGCGTGTTTCTGCATGATGAATTTATCGTTTCATATGTTCGTAGTGCGCTTGATATGTAATTTGGTGATGTTTTAATCGCTCATTTCTCGTAAACAAAGGCAGAGTTTACGCTCACATTAATGGAAGCTTTTTAATTTAATGTATTTTATATACATTTTACTTATATGCAACGGTATGAAATTCTTGTTAGTAGGCAGGTACATAGGTAATTTAGTTTAATTTAGATTGGTTACTTGATTTCCTTAAGAGACTAATCAATCAGCTGACCGGATTTTGATATGAATTTGAAAAAGTACAGCATTGAAAAAGGCTTCGAAGCACTGTTTTTAAGCGCCCACTAATGAAACTGGCTGCGCGCTAATGAAAAATTTGGACTATTGGAGCCCACTAGTGCGAAAAATTTGCATCTTTTAAACATAAAATGAGTAAAAATTAAAGTTGAAAGAAGCAAGGAGAGTAAAGTAAAAATAAGGTAAAGGAGGTTAAAAAATTTAATTTCAATCTAGATTCTTGATCACAAGCATACGATTTATCATTGCGCTAATGAGGATTTCATGGCGCTAATGGCTTCAGAACATCGTTAGCGGTTGCGCCCCTGAAGGTGGCGCTATAAAGCTACTTTGAAGGAAGCTGTTCCAAATCCATGATTGTCAAAGCGGAAACTTGAAAAAATTGATTAAGTAATAATTAACAATTTACGAATTTAGAATATCGTTTTGCAGAAATTTTTTTGCTCTTATTTAAAGCTTAGTATGGTATAAGACCATTCTCCCAAGCAGGATCGCTCGCTTCTCACTAGTTTTTAGCCAGTATAAATATTAGTACAACCATACATGTAACGGTTCGAAATTTGAGGGTTCCGGCTATTCTCAGGTGGTCACGGCTATTTTTAGGGGTGGTCAAAAACGCCAAAAAAACGCGTAAAATGGCCAAAAATTCGATTTGTTCCAAAAATCAGTGGTTGGGTCAAAATTTTTCTGGCTTTGGGGGATGGGGGACGTCCGACATTGGGTGTGGGGATTTCCCCGCCCTATTCCATGTATGAGTACAACGTTCTACCTTCTTAGGCCTTCACGTATGCTGGCGTTGAATATGTAAAAATCTACACGCCTGGGCATGACAGGCCAGATGCTGTCGATTTATTCGAGAGACTGTACAAACTTTCGAAAAGAAATGCGCCGGTGAAGGTAATATTTTGGAAATGAGTGGTTTGTATGAAGTCTGTTACAGACATGGACGGCATGGGAATCTCTAGGGATAGAGGTGAAATTTTAAATGCATTTTGGGCCTAAAAATGGTGAGAACGCGTCAAAAACATCGAAACATCGTTTTCCGACGTTCCTGCGGATGCTGTATCTTTCTAAAGGATACAAAAACAAAAAATTGTAAAATCCAAAAAAGTCGAATAAATTGAACTGAATATAGTCAACACCAGTGATCGGACCGAGGGGTACTTTTTGGACCCTCGGCCTCGGCCGGAGGCCGAGGCGCCTTAAAATCCTTGCCGCGGCCGAGGCCGAGAGTAATAGCCGAGGTCAAGCTTATATACCTATACCCATAAATAGTGCTCTTAGAATATTTTGTATGCACATAAGCTAGAGAATAATCGTAATATTGAACACTTTATGGAATGTCATTTTCTTTAATAATAGATTACATGTGTGAAGGATTTATTGAATAAAGTCAGCAGAATGAAAGCATACTTAATTTAACAAGTTGCCGCTGAAGACTTGGAAAAGTTAATAAAAAATATGGCTGAACAAGCACTTAAAAACTTTTATTACTATACATAAATAAGAAAACAGTGTCAAAGAAACAAACGAACAAACGAAATAAGCTAAGTAAAGACAGAATTGTAGCCATTGTTGTGCTCGCTTTTGCAGTAATGCATGTTTAAACACGCTTTTTCAGTCATCCAATTCGGGTGTGGTAGGTAATATGACAGAAACTGCACTGTACTTTCCGATCATAATTTCCCAAGGTCCAGAGTTGAGGGAAGGGTGAAATCCCAAAATGGGGGACCAGTAAATTAAGTAGTGTCTTTGTATGAGCGAACAAACCAGATATTTTATATGAATATATTTTTAAACATACACGTTTTTACATACTGCCAGTGTTTGACCTGCAACCGGCATGCAGTCCTAAACAGTGTTTTTTTGTGCAAGATACCTTTTTACATGTACAAAAATGGTATCCAAAAGTCTTTGAACATTTTGTACATGCAAATTTTTGTGTACTATTATAGTATATACAGTAGCGATTTAGTGTGATAAAACAGGAGTTTTCGACCTTTGGTAGTGTATGTAGCTAATTCCGGCTTCTGAATATTTGACATTTTTTACATTCAAAATGCAAATTCTACTATTTTAAAGATATATAGGACAGACAATTACTGATGCGCCGAAAATTTTCGGAATTTTACACCTTTTACAGTTTTGTCTCTCCAAAATCTTTGTGCATGTACAAAAACAGTCCTGAAAAGTCTCTGTACACTATGAAAAATCTTTGCGAATACAAAAACCGTGGTCCTAAATGTGATAATTCGGCCTGGATATAGTTCATAAGATTATTTGGCGCGAAGCGCCGAAATTTTATGAGCTTCTGATGAAATTTACACATAAAACTGACTGAAAGCTAAAACAACTTGTACTACAAAATCAGAAATACCACAGATATTATAATATGCCAATTAAATTTGTAATAAGCACTACTGTGCTTAGAACCAATGCAACATCAGGATAAATTAGTCAATTTTATCTTTGAACGGCTAAATGTGTTAGTTACTAAATAGTACTTGTTTTGCATAAAAATTTTTAAAAACAGTACAAATGGATACAAAGATATTTAAATCCGCATAAAGATGCTTAAATTACACAAAAATTGATTTTTGAGTGTTTAATGCCTCTGCTTCAATCTGAATACAGTATATTAGCGATATTTTGCGCGAAGCGCCGAAAAATTTTTGAAATTTCTTAAAAAAATACTGAAAAACGATATAATTAATATCATTTGTAGAAAGTATTTTAACATTGTATAAAAGCAATACGCGCTT
>JAVLUZ010000625.1:0-10871 GCA_036768485.1 Mermis nigrescens | reverse complement strand
GTGCCGGTGTGACTGCACATAACGCTGTTACCATACGCCACACAAGTGCAGCTTCCCATTTATCGACCCCAGAGGGATGAAATGCTGGGTTGGCCTGCCGAAAAGAACTGAGTGAACGTGGATTCGAACCTAGGAACTTGCGATCCGTAGGTTTAGGTGTTTACCACTTGGCGTCTCTCTGACTGAACACGTGAATGATGGTAATAAATTATCCCAACTCCAAATAATGGTCCGTTCTTTGAATATTAAAGCTTTTAATGACAGAAAGGGTTTACCCTTTTTGCCAAAAAAAGAAAGTTCTGACATTAAAACGCTAATCACGATCGATAATCTCAAGAATATCTTAAATGGATTTTCAACTTTCTATAAGGATTTAGGACAAAAATCTGGACAAGAATACTTAGATAGGACAAAAATTTAAATCGATCGTAATATTCGAAAATGCATTTTAAAGATTAGTGCTATTGGAAGTTATTTTCGGAAAAAATTTTAGCATATAGGCGTCTGTTAAAAACTCGCTTCATCTAAGCTTGTATAATGTATTTCTAATAAACCATGTGTTATTCACGTCTCGAAGATCAGTTGTTTTTGAGCGAGCTTGCATAGGCTTCGACTTTTGCTATTGAAAAAGACAGATTTTTTTTTCACATTCCGGGTCGCAATAAGGTTTCCATTTTTTGGCCCAAAATTAGATTCTCCAAACACATCCGATACATGTGTACCTTTGAACTTAAAATCCTTACCATGTTTAATTTTTTATTTTTTTGCGTTTTCTCTATATGAGCCATAAGTTTGACCAAATTTATTCAAGACACACTGGACTTTTTGATATTTTTTTAGTGGAATTACTCCGACTTTATCAAATTCCTTTTTAGCGTTTTCTGAAAAAGACTGAGTCTTCCACACAATTATTAGCTCATCAAGGGTAATTATTAAATTGTAAATAATCACAGTAATCTGATTGAATTAAATTTCGATTAAATTTTTGTTAAAAACGTGGAAAATATATATACTACTTTCTACTTATTAAGCTTAGACGTTTGTTTACTAAGTAGCTCAATTCTCGAGCATTATAAACGACAAAAAAACCTTTGCATCCAATTTTAGATAAAAGCAGAGAAGAAGCTCATTTGTAATAAGAAAAATGCTAAAAAATGAGCGAATGAGTCACAAAAAGAAAAACATACTGTAATTTTGATTTATAAATAATTATCTATTTATTCAGGACTTTATCTTTTGTATATACATTTGATGTATCATGCATTCCTACAAAGCTGCCCAAAAAAACAAGCACACCTTGATGTTTGTTCTTAACCTGTGCTAACAGGAATGCCGAATTTTGTCATTTGTCGCACTAGATTGGTAAAAAGTCATTGTGAAAAATGTATAAAAGTTTTTGGCCAGCCGTCGGCATTGCATGTGCTGGCAGCGACTTCTTTACACCCTGTTTACATATTGTTTAAAAGATCAGAATTTCTGCATAGTATGTATGTGATCAATGAATATTCTTTTAATAAAAAATTCGATAAGGTAAAAATAATCAGCCTATTCTCTGAAACACAGCGTAGCTGCTGTTCATAGGAGGAACAAAAACTGCAAAATATCGTTAAAAGGGTGAATAAATTGATGGCAGACCATACATGGGCGGCAAGAAAGTTCTGGAGGGGGATGAAAGATTTTTCAAAGGTCAAAAAATGGCCCTAAAAATGGTGGTATGGCGAAAAAATACCATTTTTTTGACGTTTCTCATCGAGCACTATCCATTGGCATCAAAAAATAGCGAAACAAAGAAAAAATTTCAAAAATTGAATTCTGAGGGTATTTTGATTCCTGGGGGGTATTTTGGTTGCTCGGGGGCAGCATACCCCCCAAACCCTTCCCCCCACGCATTCATCCAAGAGCTTTTTCATCAAATCTTATTCGAGGCTACAGTAACTCTATCTTATCAAATTACCGCTAGGTCATCTAGAGATCACTGTAGCTACATACATAGGGAGGGACGGTTCTTTTTCAATAAAATTTCTTACGGCATAGTTCATTCTCGTCTTCCAGCAGATCATGCAACACGCGCATGTGGAATTCGCGCATGCAGCTTGCCATAAATCGACCGTTAAACAGTAGACCATAGTCCGTTTAATTTAGCTTTGAGCTTTAAGAAATTTTAGAGTGCCTACAAAAGTGCTTTAACCCTCGCATTCCCGTGTGCTTTTTAAGTCAGCAGTTACCCGTGCTAGGACGCCGACAAGTTGAAGAACTTAGTCTCACTCAAAATACAAATATTAGTATCATTTTGTAGCGGCTTGGTATGTTCTTTCCGAACATGTTTGTCATTTTTCGCTAAGTAACTTCGTAAGAAGTTATAACTAGAAATCGCTATATTTAGCATAGGCATGAGGTGACATGCATAAAATAAATACAAATAGTATATTTTAGTTGACTAAAATATCATTTCATGGACTGTAGTAGCTGATTAAAAAGCGCAGAAGCCCATCAATCTTGTACTAATCATTGGCCAAAACTGTTTTTTGTAATTTAAGTTTTTACGTGATAAATCATGAAAATATGCTAATTTTTTAGGATGTATAATTTTATTTACTAGCTTGAATATTTCAAATGATGTAACTAGGTCTAAAATGAGGTTAGACAAAGTTTTGTAGTCATACAAAACATACAATGAAATAAATCGCAAAAAAGTGATTGGCTAGGACGCTGTCCTAGTTCACGGTAATGCGAGGGTAACACAATAGTTGCGATATTCTACAGTACACCGAGTTATATGGGGACTTTTGCCACGGTCAAGCCGCTTTACTGCATCAAGATTGTAAAACACTTTTGTTGCCTGATTCATTCGGATAAAATTGAAGAGGAAACCTCAGAGTTGTAGTATGTTTCATTTATTCGAGAGTTTTTTAGTAAATGTTTTCAGGGCTACAGCAAGCTGAAACAGACGATTGACTGTAATCCAGCAGATCAGCTCAGTGAGGGCAGAGTGGATAGAATACATCTCATTTTTAATGCACTAATCCGTCCATATAAATTTAATTTAGGCATTTAATCAGTGCTGGGACATACTATGTACAATAAGTGTGCTAAATAAAAAGCTATCGGTTGGAATCAAACTCGGGTGGCTCCGATGACAATCACGACGTTTTACGACTAGCGGGAATTTGCGGCGTTTCTTAACATCTTAGTCTATTATGTTCAAAGTGTCAACAAGCTAAATGCGTAACTTTTATCTGTCAGTTGATTGATCTGCTGGAAGACGAGAATAAATTATGCCGCAAAAAATAATATTGAAAAACCCTTCTTTGATAACTAGCTACAGAGATCTAGCGATCTACAGTAAATAGGATAGAAGTGGTTACTGTAGCCTCCGAAGACATTTACTGAGAAAGCTCTCGGATAAATGAAACAGAATATAGCATTTTAAACATCGCGTCGAAAACTTCCACTTAGCGTAGTGGTTGAACGTCTGATTGTCGTCAGAGCAACACGGATTCGATTCCTGCTGCCTGGGGCGGATTTAAGAGTGGAGTGGGGCGGCCGCCCCATACCCTATTGGCCAAAATAGTGCGCAAAATTAAGGATTTTTGAGCGATTTTTAGCGATTTTTGGGTTAAAACGGCTAATTTTTCCGCCCAAGTCATGGTTCCGCCCCCTTAAGGGTACCGCCCCCTTAGGAAAATCCTGGATCAGCCACTGCCTGCTGCAAACTTTTTATTTAGCGCACTTACTGTAGTATGTCACAGCACTATTTACGATGCTTGAATTAAGTCTATATGGACGGTTTAGTGCATTAAAAATGAAAGGATGGTGGTCGCTCTTCCCCACTCAGCTTATTGTCGAGTCACAGTAAATCGCCTGCTTAGCCATAATTGCATCCTTCAAAAAATTTGCTGAAAAAGCTCTCAAAAAATGAAACGGACCATAGGTGTAGCAGCCATTTTCTAGGGGTTCCATGAATAGGGCAGGATCACCATAAGTTCAATTCTGGTGATCTGTCGATCAGACGTGTTCTTTGACTGGCCCGCCGCCAATCGGTTTCTGCGGCCACGCCCCCCACCATCCCAGAATTATCGATTTTTTGTAAGTTGTAAAAACTAGCTCAAAATTAAAAATATATAAGTTTTGGCGCGCACCCATAACACATGTTTTGGCACCATATTTTGTTCCATTACTCAATTTTTTCATTTTTTTCGAAAACCGTTTTTTTCGGTTTTATGTTCTAGAAAGAAAGAGCATTGTCTGGAATGTCAAAAAACAGTGCTTTGACACGCGTACCCATTGTTTTTCGCCGCAAAGGCAGGCATTTTTTAAAATTATGGGCCTGACCCCTTCCCCCAGAATTCCCAGGCTAAAGATGTATGCTGTCGATTGCCAGCTTCGTTGACATTTGGGGGGTCCAGCCGGACCGCACATGGGCAGCAAATCAATTCTGGTGGTTTTTGATTTTTGCGTGAGGCAGATTCTTTGGGTATGAACTGCCAAACAAACATAATTTTAAACCAAACCGAACCACCAAACACATGCACTCTGTTTTAAATTAAGGACAATCTACTTTTTTTTCTGTTTCTAACTATATACATATGTAGATGATGGTGGGACACTTATTTTCGTTCGAATAAATATCCGTGATTTCATTAATTCGTGTGCTAGTGTAGCGTACACAGGTATAATGTTATAAAACATTTTAAGACTCAATTTCCGAGAAGTTCAACCTCGGCAATAGTGAGTTGTGATAAGTCACAAATTAACCATGCCTCAAAACAAGATATATAGCAGAGTTTTTTATTCTAAACGTCATGATGCTATTCATTCGACCTGAAACAAAAAATTAGCTGTGCTACAGTACGCCAAACAATGAATTTTTCTCCATTTTTCACTATTTTTCATTACTTTTATTAAAAATTCAATTTTCTCCACGAATAATTAATATCATCCATTTTCAATTGATGGAAGAATAAATTTTCAATTAGCTGAATGCAAAAATTTTTGATACATATTAATTAACACTTTACACTGTGGTTTAAACTCAATAAGGGTTCGCTAAAAATTACAAAAAATTTTAACTTATTTTCAATTCCTGTAGGCTCCTTATATATACAGCAAAAATTCCTTCCTTTTTACACAGCTTGTGCCTTGGAATAGATACAAAAAAATTTTATCAAAAAAAGTACCCTGGACCACCAAAACAAGCGTCCGATTGACCCAATATACCCAAATTTGCAAATAAAAACAGTTCATTGCATAAGCACAGCCTTTTTTCAACGATTACTATCCGTAAAAACAGCTACCAATTCGATAGAGAAAGAAATTTCCTATCAGCTGAATGCAAAAAATTGTTATGCACTTCATTTATCACTTTACACTGCAGTTTAAACTCAATACATATACTTTGGAAATTACAAAAATTTTAACATATTTACGGTTCCTGCGGGTCTGTTGCATTAAAAGCAAAATAGTTTGCCCTTTTTGTACAGCACATCCCTTAGTCTAAACATAGAAATAATTTCAGCTAAATAAAAGTATCCTGAACTACCAAAACAAGCGTCCGATTGACCCATTATACCCAAATTTGCAAATAAAACAGTGCATTGTATGAGCACAGATTTTTCTCAATATCATTCGTTGAAACAGCTACCAATCAATAGAGAAAACAATTTCCTATTAGCTGAACGCAAAAAATTGTTATACATTTCACTTTGCACTGTACATTACAGTTTAAACTTAATACATATTCTTTAGGAATTACAATAATAACATATTTACACTTCCTATGGGTCTGTCCAGGGTACTTTTTTTGACAAAAATTTTTTTGTATTCAGTCCAAGGCACAAGCTGTGTAAAAGGGCAAAAATTTTTGCTATCTGCGTAAGGGGCCTACAGGAACGGAAAATAAGTTAAAATTTTTTGTAATTTTTAACAAATACCTATTAAGTTTAAACCGCATCGTAAAGTGTAAAGTAAAATGTATTACAATTTTTGCATTCAGCGAATAGGAAATTTTTTTCTATCGATTGAGTAGCTGTTTCAACGAATGATATTGATTATTCGTTGAGAAAAATCTGTGCTCATGCAATGCGCTGTTTCATATGCAAATTTGGATATGTTGGGTCAATCGGACGCTTGTTTAGGTAGTCCAGGGTACTTTTGAGGGATAAAATTTTTTCATATTCAGTCCAAAGCACAAGCTGTGTAAAAAGGGCAAAAATTTTTGCTGTATATGTAAGGGGCCTGAAAGAACAGAAAATAAGATAAAATTTTTGTAATTTTCAACGAATACTTATTGAGTTTAAACCGCAGTGTAAAGTGTTAATTAATATGTATCAAAAGTTTTTGCAATCGGCTTATTAAAAATTTATTCTTCTATCGATTGAAAGCTGTTTGAATGAATCATATTGATTATTCGTGGAGAAAATCGGATTTTAATAAAAGTAATAAAAAATAGTGAAAATGGCAAAAAAATTAAATGTTTGGCGTACTGTAGCACAGCGAATTTTTGTTTTCAAGTCAAATGAATAGCATCATGATCTTTAGAATAGAAAACTGTGCTATATATGTTGTTTTGTGGTATGATTAAATTTCGACTTATCACAAAGTTGGTCGAACTTCTCAGAAATTGTGTCTTAAGTCGTCATATTAGGTACATAGGTGCCAAAACTGAAACCCATCTTGAAACCCAGCTGGAATTCGTTAAAGCAATAGAAGATTTAATTTTTCAAAATATCTATTCTGTTTTATATTTAGGACAATATACCTGTTTTTTCTGTTTCTATATAGATGGTGGTGCACTTTTTTCGTTCGAATAAATATTGTGTTTTTATTGATTAAGCGAGCCCTTTATATATTAAAATCTTAGTCGTGTGCCCAGCTGTCCAAAAACCGCACAAAAAATCTGCTCGCTTTCTTTAATTATCTTCTGTGTTCCGTTCGTATATGTACGTGTACAGTATAGGCATTCAGTAGAATTGTAATTGCTAGACTTACATGGTGCGAACTCGTTCCATTAGTTCGTGTATGCCTTCCGACGACAGCTTGTTACTGTATCGGTTAACATAGCCAATTTCGAGTAGCCATCTGCGCGATGTGTGAGCTCGTGGCTATGCCTTCAGTTCTCAATTAAATCCTCATTTTTTATTATAAAATCAATTAGATACTTTTCCGGTAAAATATAATTAAGTATATGCTAATAGTAATTGTTTTACTTGTTACCGCTTGTCGTATTCTAGAACATTCGAATCGATAAAAAGTAATCTTAGTTTAATGATAATTTGTCTTAAGTTTCGTTTTAGTGTAATGATCCCGTGATGGGATAGTTAGTGGGCTGTTTGACGAAATCGTCGTTCGCTCTGTTTTAGCGTTTAGTTTATATTTTTGTGTTGCTTTCCGGCTGACAGTCGTGTGTACATATTCGAATAAATGTAGAAAACCCACCCAGGGATTAAATATATCGAGGGTGAGGTAGGCCGGTTTCCAACGTAGAGGACTTCTGATATTTTTGTGGATAGGAAAGGGTAAATACTTTTTGATTATTTATTTCGTTCATAATTCAAATTTCTTTTCTAAACCCTAAAATTAGTCAAAAATCTTATTTAATTATTTATGATGGCTGATCAGCTTAGAGCTCGTTCGTGCTGTTTTCAAATTTCATTGTGCTACGTACATTAGGAACCAAAAACATTTCAAGACAAGTGTAAACTTTGAAAATAAGTTTATTCATCAACTTGAGCTGGGTTGAGATAGGTCAACTGACCTCGCGTGCATTTCGGGATTTTAGGTAAGTACATTTAGGATTTAGGGCGTAGCTGCTGAGACTCCCGACGAAAGTGCAGTCAGCAATATTGGGACTGAGGGAGTCGAAGCCGTAGGTCTACAAGGGTCCACTGAATCGAAGTTGTCCTGTGACTACGCGATTCGGACCTACTTACGTAAGTCCCGAAGGCAAATGTTAGTGCTGTCGGTATCTGTGCTGATTTAGTAGGTACAGTGCGGACACCTACATTTACAGAATCGTCCGAAAATAATTTCAAAAGTGCCTTTTTGGCTTAAAATTGTTTTTTTTGACTTTTAATTTTTTTCCTTTTCAAACACTGTCTTTTGACTTTTCTAACAATGTTCGTTTTTATAGAACATGAAAACACAAAAATTTTGAAAAAATTGACTTAATTGAGCAAAATACGCTACAAAAAATGTATATGACGCTAAGTACCAAAAGTTCGAGACTTTGAGCCAAAAAATGAGCTGAAAAATTAATAAAAAGGTACACTTCTCAATTTTTTTGCGGAAAAATGTAAATTTTGGGGGTTCAATCCATGCCAAGAACACGTAATTTCTCGTTGTTCTTTTCTCATATTCTTTAAATTCAAATTTTTGTCTATACATTTTTCGCTGTGTTCTCAAAAACATAAGGTACAAGCAGTATTAACTCACTGACAAAAAAATAAAAAATAGGACTGTTCCTATGAGTCTCAAAAGCAGAAAAATACAGATTACACGGCAGCTTGAACGAGATCGCATACCCATCGGTACTTCGCAGAATTAGCTTCTGTGTTATGAAGCTGTCAAAAAAACGTTAAAATACAGATGAACCCGCATAAGTTGCGGCAGTACACGATTTCCTCCAATGAGATAATAAGTACCTATAAAATCTGACTGAAACATGAACATAAGGGTTGTACGTCAATAGGCATTATTTATTAATTGATGCTTACATAGAACTTCGAACAAGTTCTAGTAGACGTGAAAGGAACTTCAATATCAAAGTTTGTCGAACTTTGATAAAACACTATAGTGTGTTTCAATTATTCGAGAGCATTTTTGATAAATTTTTATGAGGACTACAGTAAGCGAAACATGACGATTTACTGTAATTGGACAAATCAGTTATAATCTGTTTCACATAAGTTCGTGCATAAATTCTAAGAATTTCCATCGACAGTAAGCCGAGGGTTACAATAATTATATATCAGATAAATGCTATAATCGCAATCTGTCAGCTTATTGCCGGATATAGTTTTAAAATTTATGACTGTACTTGTGTGAAACAGACTATAAGTGAGGGCGAGTGGCTAGAATTCTTCCATTTTTAATGCACTAATCCGTTCATAGAAATTTATTTAGGCATTTAATCAGTGCTGGTACATACTACAGTAAGTGCGCTAAATAAAAAGCTATCCGCTGAAACCGAACCTAGGTTGCTTCAACGACAAGCAGACGTTTTACCACTGAGCTATGCGGAAGTTCGCGGCGTTTTCGAAGCTCTTGGTCTATTGTGTTTAAGGTATCAACTTGGGATGAGCTGATTGCATGATTTTTATCTGTGTAAATACAGGGCCGCTCCATATCTACTAAAGCAATACGGACACGGGCTTGTATATGCCTTTTGGGATCTACTTAGGTACCTATGCTGCACTTAGCGCTGGCCAGGTTCCTTGAGTGCGTAAAGCGACTCTGAACCCAATGGCCCTTAGTGACTTTACGACCTCGACTCCCTCGGTCCTAATATTGCTGACCGCTTCCCGTCGGGAGTCTCCACAGCTACGCCCTAAATCCTAGGTGAAGTACCTACCTAGTCCCGGTATACACGCAAGGCCAGTTGGCCTGTCTCAACCCAAACTCAAGTTGAGGAATTGACTTGTTTTCAAGGGTTAGGCTGTCTTAAATGTTTTTGGTTCCTAATTCGTGTAGCACTCTAAATTTTGAAAACAACACCAGCGAGCTCTTAACAATACAGTCATCTTACAGATTAAATAAGTTTTTAGCTAGTTTCTGGGCTGAATAAAAGATAAGAGGATTTCCGAAAATAGATAGAAGATAAGACCGGACAATGTTTACCTTTCCAAGTCGGTCGAAATAAAATAATATTTTTTGTTGTCGTGTGGCGGGTCCGACCTTCCCTCGATGTACTTTATCACCGGGAGGTAATTTTCTCCAATTTTACAAATGCGAATAAACAACGGTGCGGCTACAAGCCGGCTAAAAACAAATAAAGTAAAAGGCGCTCCAACTCGGTAACGCACACAACCGCCGAACAAAAACGACTGACTACTCCCTACATACGAATAGTTACAGTAGAGGATGATTTATTCATCATCCTAAAAAATTGAAAAATGAATGAAATTACTTTTTACCGAGTCATATGATCAAGGTAATTACAGCGGCAATTCGAAAAAGTAAATTACTGATGTTAACATATACATAACTATACTTTACAGGACAAGTACCTAAAGGAATTTTTGATTGAAAAGATGAGATAAAATGAGAACTGAAGGCATAACATCGAGCTAGTACATCGCTAGGGTGACTACTCGAATAGTTATAATAATCCAATATAATATGGCGCTGTAATAGGCTGGCTTCCGCAATGTTAATAATACAAAGTTCGAATATTGTTCGTACCGTGTAACTGTTGTAGTTACATCTGTAGGTTGATTGATCTGCTAGAAGACGTGAAGAAATTACTCCTCAAAAATGTTATTGGAAAAGTTTTTTGCTGCGTAGCTACAGTGGGATCCAGCGACCTAAAGTAAATCAAAAAGAAGGCTTTACTGTAGCCTTCAGAAACATTTACTAAAAAAGCTTTCGGATAATTGAAAAATAACTGTAAGTGAATGCTACAGCATACCTCCTTAGTGCGGTACACACGTGGGCTTGAAGGGGGTTGGGGGTGCACCCCCAGAAGTTGGAATACTCCCAAAAATCAAAATACCTCCCCCTAGAATTCAATTTTTGAAATTTTCTTTTGCTTTTTTAGCGATTTTTTTGAAGCCATTGGATAGTGCTCAATGAGAAACGTCGAAAAATAGTTTTTTTTCGCTATACAATCACTTTTAAGGCTATTTTTTTACCTTTGAAAATTTTTTAAATTTTTT